>PVIC010058326.1:0-10405 GCA_004025085.1 Thryonomys swinderianus | reverse complement strand
CACCATTCTCGATCTCAGTCTGAACCCTACCCCGCCTTGCAACCTTACGCTCTCAACCCCACTCTACCTCCATCATACATTCTGCATATTCTTCCTCCGAACCGTGCCACTGAGAAGACAACTGCATGACAAATGCACAGGAATCGCCAAAACAACACTTGGACTTGTGGTTTTCTGAATTCTGACTGGCAGCCTAACCCAAGAGCAAGAGCCTGCAGGGACCTCAGGCCTAACACACAGGATATTTCAAAACGTGTTGACCAGGAAAGAGAATCGTGGCTATTACCACACATTTGGCAGTGAAATACAGAAGGGTGTCACTCCCACAGACTCACAACTGCCAGTCCTTGGCCTGAGCCCACAATCGCCCTGACGCATGAAGCCCTACGTCAGGGTATATGCACAACTCACTAATGCTAACTCCGATCCTGACAGTACCCTTCATCCTCTCTATAGTTTGGGAAGCCCAATCCACAGGAATAGTCAAAATGACAGTATCACTCTCACGAATCCCAACCCTAACCCTAGCCACCATGCTGAATTTAGCAAATGCCTCCATTCCTCAGGGAGAGGGACGACCCCACTAGCTCTCAACTTACTCGGAGCTCTACGCCTCACCATTCCTTGGCAAACTGAAGCTGAACACGCAAGAAAATCCACAGAGACAAGACTCTGCATCTGAATGCAATCCCTACCCTGACGCTCAGACCTACACTATGAAAACCTCTCTACCTCCATGACCCACTCTCTATATTCTTCCTCCAAACCATGACCGTGACTACAGAATTCCATGACAAATACACTGGAGTCATCAAAACATCACTTGGACTTTTGTTTTTGGACTCTGCCTGGCAGGCTCACCAAAGGGCAAGAGCGTGCACCCCGAAAACCACCCATTCATAATACTCCTGCGGCTACCCCAAATACGAAGGCCCAACCTCTAAAAATATAACACACATGGGGCACCTCACAATGCCAAGTTACCCAACCTGACACTATCTCTCCAGCAAATGCTAACCTTGAATCTACCAGGAAATGGACACAACGAACCAAGCTCCCTCATGGAAGCACTACAAACACTCTCTCTTACCTATCCCAAAGTGAATGGCAACCTTAACAACAGACATTCTCTACCGTATTCTGAACAACAGACATTCGCTACCGCAATCTTAACAACAGACATTCTCATACCGATAAGCAAGAATAAATAAAAGGACAGTATTCTGCACCCCCCTCACGACGCTAGCCCTCACCTGCCACTTCAACCTGCAGATGGCTCCCCATGATCCAGGCGCTTGTTCAGGAAGAATAGCTCAATCCTGAATTCAAATGTTCAGCCAAATCATTCAAGTCCGATTTGAATCCCAATAGGCAGGTATTTACACAGCCCTAGCATCCTTGAAACCACTGAGGCACTAGCACTGTAAAACTGAAAAGATGATCCCCAGGTGTCCAGATTACATCAACAAGCCCATTCCCTTTCCTCACCTTACCCCAAACCACACAGCCAACAATGAATATTGACTGAATCTACAAGTTATTCTTCAACATGTCCCTCTTGTTTCTGCTTCTACTAAACCTGACATCCCCCAGGGGCACGTTCAGGTACCTGGGACATAACACAAAGGACATTTCAAAACCTCTTGATCAAGAAAGTGAATCGTGGCTATTTTCATATCTTTGTCAGGGAAATACAGAAGTGTTTCACTCCCACCGGCTCAAAACTCCCAGTCCTGGGCCTAAGCCCACAATCTCCCTGACACATGAAGCCCTATATTAGGGCATATACACAACGCACTAATGCTAACACCCATCGTGACAGTACCCTTCATCCTCACTATATTTTGGGAAGCCCAATCCACAGGAAGAGTCAAAATGACAGTATCATTCTGGCGAATCCTAACCCTAACCCTAGCCACCATGCTGAATTTAGCAAATGCCTCCATTCCTGAGGGAGAGGCACGACCCCACTAGCTCTCAACTTACTCGGAGCTCTACGCCTCATCATTCCTTGGCAAACTGAAGCTGAACACGCGAGAAAATCCACAGAGACAAGACTGCATCTGAATGCAATCCCTACCCTGACGCTCAGACCTACACTATGAACACCTCTCTACCTCCATGACACACTCTCTATATTCTTCCTCCAAACCATGCCCGTGACTACAGAATTCCGTGACAAATACACTGGAGTCATCAAAACATCACTTGGACTTTCGTTTTTGGACTCTGCCTGGCAGGCTCACCAAAGGGCAAGAGCGTGCACCCCAAAAACCACCCATTCATAATATTCCTGTGGCTACCCTGAATACGAAGGCCCAACCTCTAAAAATATAACACACATGGGGCACCTCACAACGCCAAGATACCCAACCTGACGCTATCTCTCCAGCAAATGCTAACCTTGAATCTACCAGGAAATGGACACAACGAACCAAGCTCCCTCATGGAAGCACTATAAACACTCTCTCTTACCTATCCGAAAGCGAACGGCAACCTTAACAACAGACATTCTCTACCGTATTCTGAACAATAGACATTCGCTACCACAATCTTAACAACAGACATTCTCATACTGATAAGCAAGAATAAATAAAAGCACAGTATTCTGCACCCCCCTCACGATGCTAGCCCTCACCTGCCACTTCAACCAGCACATGACTCCCCATGATCCAGGTGCTTGTTCAGGAAGAATAGCTCAATCCTGAATTCAAATGTTCAGCCAAATCATTCAAGTCCGATTTGAATGCCAATAGGCAGGTATTTACACAGCCCTAGCATCCTTGAAACCACTGAGGCACTAGCACTGTAAAACTGAAAAGACGATCCCCAGGTGTCCAGATTTCATCAACAAGCCCATTCCCTTTCCTCACCTTACCCCAAACCACACAGCCAACAATGAATATTAACTGAATCTACAAGTTATTCTTCAACATGTCCCTCTTGTTCCTGCTTCTACTAAACCTGACATCCCCCAAGGGCACCTTCAGGTACCTGGGACCTAACACAAAGAACATTTCAAAAACCTCTTGATCAAGAAAGAGAATCGTGGCTATTTTCCTATCTTTTGCAGGGAAATACAGAAGTGTATCACTCCCACCGGCTCAAAAATCCCATTCCTGGGCCTAAGCCCACAATCTCCCTGACACATGAAGCCCTATTTTAGGGCATATGCACAACGCACTAATGCTAACACCAATCCTGACAGTACCCTTCATCCTCACTCTATTTTGGGAAGCCCAATCCACAACAATAGTCAAAATGACAGTATCATTCTCGCGAATCCTCACCCTAACCCTAGCCACCTTGCTGAATTTAGCAAATGCCTCCATTCCTGAGGGAGAGGCACAACCCCACTAGATCTCAACCTACTCCGAGCTATATGCCTCACCATTCCTTGGCAAACTGATGCTGAACACGCAAGAAAATGCACAGAGACACGACTCTGCAACTGAATGCAATCCCTACCCTTCCAGTCAGCCCTACACTATGAACCCCTCCCTACCTCTATGACACACTCTCCAGATTCTTCCTTCAAACCATGCCCCTGACTACAGAATTCCATGACAAATACACTGGAGTCGTCAAAACATCACTTGGACTTTTGTTTTTGGACTCTGCCTGGCAGGCTCACCAAAGGGCAAGAGCGTGCACCCCGAAAACCACCCATTCATAATAATCCTGCGGCTACCCCGAATACGAAGGCCCAACCTCTAAAAATATAACACACATGGGGCACCTCACAACGCCAAGATACCCAACCTGACGCTATCTCTCCAGCAAAGGCTAACCTTGAGTCTACCAGGAAATGGACACAACAAACCAAGCTCCCTCATGGAAGCACTACAAACACTCTTTCTTACCTATCCGAAAGCGAACGGCAACCTTAACAACAGACATTCTCTACCGTATTCTGAACAACAGACATTCGCTACCGCAATCTTAACAACAGACATTCTCATACCGATAAGCAAGAATAAATAAAAGCACAGTATTCTGCACCCCCCTCACGATACTAGCCCTCACCTGCCACTTCAACCTGCAGATGACTCCCCATGATCCAGGCGCTTGTTCAGGAACAATAGCTCAATCCTGAATTCAAATGTTCAACCAAATCATTCAAGTTCTATTTGAATCCCAATAGGCAGGTATTTACACAGCCCTAGCATCCTTGAAACCACTGAGGCACTAGCACTGTAAAACGGAAAAAATGATCCCCAGGCGTCCAGATTACATCAACAAGCCCATTCCCTTTCCTCACCTTACCCCAAACCACACAGCCAACAATGAATATTGACTGAATCTACAAGTTATTCTTCAACATGTCCCTCTTGTTTCTGCTTCTACTAAACCTGACATCCCCCAAGGGCACCTTCAGGTACCTGGGACCTAACACAAAGGACATTTCAAAACCTCTTGATCAAGAAAGAGAATCATGGCTACTTTCATATCTTTTGCAGGGAAATACAGAAGTGTATCACTCCCACCGGCTCAAAACTCCCAGTCCTGGGCCTAAGCCCACAATCTCCCTGACACATGAAGCCCTATATTAGGGCATATGCACAACGCACTAATGCTAACACCAATCCTGACAGTACCCTTCATCCTCACTATATTTTGGGAAGCCCAATCCATAGGAATAGTCAAAATGGCAGTATCATTCTCGCGAATCCTAACCCTAACCCCAGCTACCATGCTAAATTTAGCAAATGCCTCCATTCCACCTCCAATTTCCACCTAAGCAGGCATACGCCTATGTGTGTCTCCTTGCCTCGCCCAGACACCTCCATTCACTGGCTTCCATATCACAGGCCTTGGCTGAGGCACTTCCACCAAGTTTTCCTCGACAAGGACGTTGGCTTTGGCACTTTTCTCCACAATGATTTAGTGTATTAGGCCCCTAGACTTCCATTTTCTTCTTCTCCCTGGCTCTCAAATTTCATTAAAAAATAAATGTCTTCTGCTCAAGTCTCTTTATCACTAACATAATTCTCCTGTATGCATGCTGTCTATCTAACTCTCATTCGTTCAATTCTATTCCATAAAGGAAAAATGCAATACTAGGATGAAATTTCAACTTTTTGCCCCTTTTTTTCTCTGTCATAATAAATCAACGATTTGTTATTTTCAGTTTGCCTCACTGTCCTGATTATACACTTCAATGCCTGGCAGTTATACAGGTCAACAAGCCTTCTGAGATACTACAGCAAACTTTTCTTCCAATTTTACCAGCCTGACCTGGGATACACATGGCTCTCTTAAAAGTATCTACAAAGAGAAAGGGTTAGGAAAACAATCACTGGTGTCTAATTTGGAAATGAACTGAGAAGTTCAGAAAAAAAGTAGTTTGGCCCAAACTGCAAAGATGTGGTTTCATAGAAAAGATTAAACTTTAAAACATGCTCTAAAAGAAATATAAAGTTTAGAGATGAGCTGGCATGCCAGATGGAATAAAAAGACTAAGGATAGCTTGGAGGAAGGAGTAAGTTTTTGAACAGAGAAGGAATCACCCTTTTCTCTAGAAACAAAGAGAGAAAGGTAGTTATGATTCAGGATATAACAGACAGTTGCCCTCCAGAGGATGGCAGAGCATGGTACTCTCAGAGGAGAATCTTTAGCAAGTCTATTACTGAAAAATTAAACTAAGAAATGCTTATAAAATCTATGCTTCTCTGGTATGAGAAACTGAAAATGTAAATGAGCTCTAGAATATCTGGTAGATATTGTGAAATAGAAAATACTCAAAGGGAAATGGGGTATGGGGGTAAGTAACAAGGGGAAAAAAATATGGTAATTAAAAAAAGGGAAACAAAGCTTATGTATATAGGGGGTGGGGCTTGTAGGTGGGTGGGGGATGGGAAATGGGATTTAAATTGTGTCATATACTGGTACAAATTCTCAATGTTGCATAAGGTCATGATGTATATATATAAAACATACCAATATACCAAACATGTCAATAAACATTTATGCCAAACAAATGGCCTTAATACATACAGATTACACTTTTCAGAAAAGCCAAGTAAGACACACTAACACAGCACAATAAGGAGAATACAAAACACCATTTTGCCAGTGTCTCTACTTTAACTCCTACTGTGATCCACAGGGAATCCAATCACAGAACCAAACAGCATATGGTCCTAAAAATACTATAAAGTTCTGATCTGAGGATAAACAAAGTAATCTTTAAATCCAAATATCAAAACAAAAATGCTTCTGAATAACAATAAGTTTAATTTCGTGGGTTTTGTTTTAAATTTTTCATGTGCAAAGACATATGGAGGCATTGGTCAAATGAAAATGGACTCGATAATTACAGTAGACAAAATAAAAGTAGTATTTTCTCAATAACTTCTAAGAAGGATGTTTGCCCTGTTCTTTACTATTTGGCAATGTAGGTATAAACAAACACTGGAAACAAAACCAGTGAGTCTGTCTCTGTCATGTCTTTTTCCTTTACTTTCCATCAAGTAACATGCAGTTACACACAAAATACACAAGGCATAAGACTTTTTCTGCCATGCCTAAATGAACTATTACACCAGGAGCAAACAGAAAATCTGCAGAGATCACTCTTAAGGAAGCCATCTACTGACTTACTAAAATACCTGCTTTAGGACAATTCCCAACAGTCTTATTTCAAGAATAGGTATTTTTTTCTTCCCTAGGCCCAGTTGACAATTAGATTCTTGCATATTAATATATTCAAGTGACTGCTCCTGAAAATTAAAATGTGGGGTGCTGTCATAATGGAACTATGTAGAAGATGGAAGGAAATAAAGTGAAACCCACAATTGTAACTTCTGAAAAATGAAAAGACTGACAGTGGCCCAATAAAAAGAAGACATTTTAATTAATATGCTTCCCTGTGGCTTTGCCTTTCTTCTTGTGTACTCAGCTGGAGTAATTAGAGGAAAATGTGAGGGGAGCCAACCCCAGAAGTCTCCCTCAGTCCTCTCCAGCTGAGTCTCACTCTTCACTGACAACTGTGTCTACCGAGGGGGAAACTGAGCATGAGCCTTAATGTACATCTGCTCTGGGGAATAATCCTTCCCAACAACCACCACAAAAGTACCCTGTTCAATAAGGAAAAAAAAACAGAAAACAGAACAACAACAAAAAAAACTTTCACCTTAAAAAGAAGAAAGTGAAACACCATTTAAGAAAAAATACACTTCCAATTTACTCCCTTTAGTACAACTTTCTCTTCTGAGATTTGTTCTTTTAAAAAATCTTTCACCTATAATTTATAATGTTATAAAACATCCACTTAAAATGTACAGATAAAATGAGTTTTTATAAATTTATACACTTGTGTATCATAACCACAGTCATATTTAGAGCATTTCCATCAATCAGAAAGCTCCACTGTATCCATCTCCCATCAAACTCTGCTTCTACTCCCAGATCCAGGCAACTAATGATCATTCAGTCTCTGTAACTTTGCCTTTGCTAGAAACATTATATACATGAAATCATACAATATTATTTCATTTTTATTTTCTTTTACCAAGCATGGTTTTGAAGTTCATCCATATCACTCTATGTATAGGCAATTTTCTCCTTCTTATTGTGAATGGTCATCCACTGTAGATAATAGGACATTTTGTTTAATCCCCAGTTGATGGACATTTTGATTATTTCCAGTTGGGGGTATTATGCATATCAAACATTCAAATACAAGTATTTGTGTAAACACATGATTTCCGATGTATAGAAAAGAATTTGAACAGTAATGTAATAACTGCCCAATTTTTTAGGAAACTTCTAGGTACCTTTTCACAGTGGTAGTACATTTTCCACTTTGATGGCAATATAAGAAATTACTAGTTTATTTGTTATTTCAGTAAGAGTATTCTTTTCTTTTATGAAATATATTTTAGTACACACATAGTAGTATCTTTCTGAGGTTTTTAAACTGCATTTCCCTAATGCTAATAATGTTGAACATCTTTTTGTCTAATTTGTAATTTGTAGAATTCATTCACAAAGTGTTTAAACTTTTGACCATTTTATAATTAGATTGTATCTTTATAGTTAGATTGCATCTTCTATTTAATAGTCCTTTTCATGTTCTACACAGAAGTACTTTAACATATAAATAATTTGCAAATATTTTTCCATTGCTTTGCCTATCTTTTTTCAACTTGCTTAATGTCCTCTTTTACAGAGCAAGGGTTTTCTCTACTATTATTCACATTTTTGTACCCTATCAAGAAATATTTGCCTAAATGAAAGTCAGAAAATTTCATTCTGTCTGCCTAGGTATTAAATTCTTAATTCCTACAAATATATCTATGGTGGGCCAGAGATTTAGCTCAGTGGTTCCCATGCCTGCCTCCCAAGTGCAAGGTCCTGAGTTAGATCCCGGTAACCACACACAATGCTGGGCATGGTGACTCACGCCCACCAGCAATCAGTACCACATCCCACAGTGCCAGGCTTGGTGGCTCATGCCTGTAATCCCAACACTCGGGAGGCAGAGACAGGAGGATTGCTGCATTCCAGGCTTGCCTGGACTCCATAGTGAGCTCAGGGCCAGCCTGGACTACAAAGTGAGACCCTGTCTCAAAAAAAAAAAAAAAAAAAAAAAAAAAAAAAAAAAAATATATATATATATATATATGGAAAAATTGGAATAGAATTTCAATTTTCATTTCTATATACAGATCAACAGTCAATTTGAGTAGAATTTTACGTATGGTATGAGCTCTATCAGAGTTTGTGTGTATGTGTGTGTGTCATATAACAGGTATGATAGTTAAACGTAAGTATCAAGCATCAACCTGACTAGATTAAAGAATAACTAGCTAATGTTGTAAAACATTATCTTTGGATATGTCTGTTTGTATGTTTCCAAAGGAGACTGGAAAGTGAGTCCATAGATAATGTGTGGAAGATGTACTTTTAATGTGGATGGCGACCAATCAGTCTGTTGGGATCCCAGATACAATGAAAAGGCAGAAGAAGGCTGGATTCACTCTCTCTTTCCTGGAGCAAGGACACCCTTTTTTTTTTTTGGCCCATGGACAGCAGATTTTCTGACCTTTGTAATCTGGTTTCTTCAACCTTCTTCTTTCCTTTTTTGGGGGACTGCACCAGTAGCTCTCCAGGTTCTAATGATTTTGGCCTCAGATTGCGAATTACACTATGGGTTTCTGTAGTTTGAAGGCCTTCTGTAGTAAGAAGTCTTTCAGTCTTCCATTTAAATTTTAGGACCTATTCACCAATTTCTATAAAATGTTTAATGTAATTTTTATAAGGACTATGTTGAACTAGAGATCAGTATGAGAAAAACAGTCATATTAGCTAAACTGAATCTTATAACCCACAAACATGATGTACCTCTCTATTTACTTAGGTTGTCACTAAGCTTTCTCAGAATATTATATAGTATTCAGTATAGAGTTCTTGCAATTTTGTTAAGTCTAGGCCAAAATGTACTATTATTTTTGGTTCCACAGGCAATATTTTCTTAATCTTAGATTTGGATTTTTAAATGCTAATATATAATTGATTTTCATACACTGACCTCACATCTTAGGATTTTGCTAAATTTACTTATCAATGCTATCAGCCTTTTGGAAGATTCTTTAAGATTTCCTACATATAAATCTCTACACATGAAGACTATTTTACATCTTATTTTTTAATCTAAATCTTTCATTTTTTCCAATTTTTATATTTTATTACTACATGTTTGCAGTACATAATGGTTATATTCCTGATGGGCATCTGGTACATGTACATAACACATGTTAATTATTTTTTGATCCACCTCCCCCTTTCTCTATTTCTTGGTTCCCTTCCAATTTCCAAAAGATCGATGGAAATCACTATCCAGATTCTTCAGAAAACCAAAACTAGAAATTCTATTTCACCTAGCTAGTTCCCCTCTAGGTATCTTCCTAGAAGAGTTCAAGGCATCATATTACAGTGATACAGGCATACCCATGTTACAGCAGCACAAGTCATAATACCTAAATGTTGGAAGCAGCCTATATGTCCATAACAGATGAGTGGGTTAAAACCAGATGGCATTTATACACAATGAGATAAAATTCTGCCATAAAGAAGGACATATTTGAGTCACATGTAAGAAAATGGATGCAAGGCCGGAGGGTTAGCTCAGTGGTTCCGGCGCCTGCCTCTCAAGCGGAAGGACCTGAGTTCGATCCCCGGTAACCACATAGAATGCTGGGTGTGGAGACACGCCCACCAACAATCAACACCGCATACCACAATGCCGGACGTGGTGGCTCATGCCTGTAATCCCAGCACTCGGGAGGCAGAGACAGGAGGATTGCTGAGTTCGCAGTGGCTTGCCTGGGCACCATAGTGAGCTCAGGGCCAGCCTGAACTACAAAGCGAGACCCTGTCTCAAAAAAAAAAAAAAAAAAAA
>PVIC010058325.1:0-10376 GCA_004025085.1 Thryonomys swinderianus | reverse complement strand
CTTTGTAGTTCAGGCTGGCCCTGAGCTCACTATGGTGCCCAGGCAAGCCGCCGCGAACTCAGCAATCCTCCTGTCTCTGCCTCCCGAGTGCTGGGATTACAGGCGTGAGCCACCACGTCCGGCATTGTGGTATGCGGTGTTGATTGCTGGTGGGCGTGTCTCCACGCCCAGCATTATATGTGGTTACCGGGGATCGAACTCAGGTCCTTGCGCTTGCGAGGCAGGCGCCAGAACCACTGAGCTAACCCTCCGGCCCTGTAGCAGTTATTTTTTAAAAATTTTTAATTTTTTTTTTGAGATAGGATCTTGCTTTGTAGTTCTGCCTGGCCCTGAGCTCACTATGTAGTCCAGGTAAGCCTCGAACTCACAGCAATCCTCCTGCCTCTGCCTCCTTAATGTTGGGATTATAGGTGTGAACCACTATGTCCAGCACTGTGGTATGTGGTACTGATTGCTGGTGGGCGTGAGTCACCACACCTGGTATTGTTGTAGGTGGCTATCAGGGAAAGAACCAGGGACTTTGCGCTTATCGGGCAGGTGCCAGAACAACTGAGCTAAATCTCCGGTCCAGTAATCAGTTATTAATCAGTGGGCCCCGCAAGATCCAATCATTTATCACCCCTAAAAATCTAATTTGGATGCTTTATTGTATAAAACTAATATACACAAATATAAATAAACAAAACAAATATGCAAATAAGAATGGTTTCAATCCAACGTAGAACTGTCCACTTGTTTAATTAAATGTTTACTTCATATCTTGGGTTTTTATCAAACTGAACCCTAAGAATGCATGGAGATATTTCTTTGTTAGAAAAATCTTACATATACAATTTGATACTTGGAAGGAGAGAAATGAAAAAGAAAGAGATAGCTTGAGTTCAATTATAAAGAGAGATGGCAACTCAAATTAAGAAACAGTCTAGATTTATGGCTGCTAATTTCAGGAAAAAAATCAGTGTTGTGGGCCGGAGGGTTAGCTCAGTGGTTCCAGCGCCTGCCTTGCAAGCGCAAGGTCCTGAGTTTGATCCCCGGTAACCATATAATGCTGGGCATGGAGACACGCCCACCAACAATCAACGCCGCATACCACAATGGCGGACGTGGTGGCTCACGCCTGTAATCCCAGCACTCGGGAGGCAGAGACAGGAGGATTGCTGAGTTTGCAGCGGCTTGCCTGGGCACCATAGTGAGCTCAGGGCCAGCCTGAACTACAAAGTGAGACCCTGTCTCAAAAAGCAAAAAAAAAAAAAAAAAAAAAAAAATCAGTGTTGTGTTGTAAAAGTAATAGAAAGTCTAAATAATTATTCTAGTTTAATAAAGACTAAAGAGACATGAAAAATGGGAAAAGTGAGCCATGTTACAGAAAATAAAATGCTCTAAGGACATTGATGAAATAATTTTTTAAAAAACTTGACTCCACAACGTATAACAATAACTGTCAGTGATGAATGCCTAGAATTGAATTATCATATAAAGGTCATATAAAAATATTTTATTCTTGGGAGGCACAAGGTAAAATATTGAGAGGTGAGAAGGCATAATTTTTGTTGTAAATTATAGAAGAAAAATAATAATTATAGATGTAGATTATTTTCCTTTGCAACTTTCCTGTAACTTGAGTATTTGAGATGATAAAAATGAAGATAGGACACCAAGGATTTAGCGCAGTGGCACTGCACCTGCCTCGGTAGTACAAGGTCATGAGTTTGAGCCTTGGTTCTGCAAAAACAACAAAAAAAATGAAGAGAGGGATTAATCTAAAGAAATTTATATATGTGCATCAGCAAGCAGAAATAAGAAGGTACAGACTTAGCTGGGTAAAGCAGTGCACAAGTATAATTCCAGCCAATCAGGAAGGAAAGCAATTTCAAGACCAGCATGGGTAACTTAGTGAGACCTTGTCTCAAAATAAAAAATAAAAGTCCTCCAGCTGTAGCTCGGTGGTACAGTTCCCTTGGGTTCAATCCCTAGTATCAGAAAAGAGAAAAGAAAGGTACTGTACAAGTTTATAGCAGCAAATATGCTCTCTATAATATAAACAGTTACAACAATGTATTCTTTAACAATAAATTTGATAAATTATGTATGTGTGCAATGAGGAATATTACAGAGTAGTAAAAACGAATCAGCTAGAGTTGCACATCACAAGTGTATGAAACCCCAGTGCATACCAGAACATAAAGCAAGTTGCAAAGGATACTATATGATATGGTTTTATTTATTTGAACTTTACAAGCATACAAAACTAAACATAATTATCAGCAAAAACAAATAAAATGGTAAAATATCTTTAGCATAATATTATCTGTCATTGGAAAGATTAATTTTCATTTGACTGAATATCTTGTTGCCTTTTATCAGTCATATTTTTCCTATTAACTTGTTAGTGACTGAGCTCAGGAACCATCAGAAATTATGGTTTCTTCATTGCTGGTGTTAGCACAGTTGAGGTCACTGTTATTATTAATTTTATATCTGCATTCATTGTAATGAGCTTTATAATTTATGAGTCTGACAACAGGTAGTAAAAGCAAAAAAATAGTAGTTCATAGTAGGATGTTCCAAAATTGTTAGTGGATCCCTGACACTATAAATATATTATATTTTTCTTATCTATACATACCTGTGACAACATTCAATTCACAAACTAGGTACACTAAGGGATTCACAATGATAATGAACAACAGAATGGAACAATTATAACAACACCTTATAACATTTATGATAGTTCTTCCTGACAAGTCAAGACAAATGATATTTTCAGACCACAGTTGATCACAGGTAATTGAAACCATGGAAAAAGGAAATCATCAGTAAACAGGGCACTGTATGTCCTAATTATTTATTCATCTTCTGGATTCAGTACCATTGCCTCTGTGGCATTATGAGGTTATAGTGTGAAAGATTTGTCACTCATGGTCACAACAGCACCTCCTCCAGAGGACAAAAATAGAATCCTGCCTGCATCTCAACTAAGAAAAGCTATATCCTGATCAGAATATAGCCAGTAGCATCTGGAAACACATTTGCAGAGTAGAGATAGAGACAAACTGAGTCTGGAGGTCAAGAGACAGAAAACTAAATAATATAGAAAACATTTTAAATAATTTGGGTCTTAAACTCTGGAAAAGAATAAAGGAGAAAGGGAGATATATTTGATAACTGACATATCCAAAGAGTTGTCTCACAGAAGCTGGTCTTGGCTTTGTGTGTGAGGGTGCGTGGTACTGGGAACTTGACTTAGAACCTGCACAATGAAGTACACTTTTAGCCCTTTTTTATTTTTAATTTTGAAACCTGGTTTTCCTAAGACTCTAAATTGCCCAGGCTGGGCTCAAAAGCTTTCAATACTTCTGCCTGAAACTTCCAGAGTACTGGGATTACAGGCATCCACCACCTCACCTGGATAGCCTTCTTCTTTATGATCCCAACTGAGAGAACCTGAGTTGATAGATGAAAAAGAAGAGGACAGATTTGATTCAAGATAGGTCTACTTGGAAATACAAATGGAATTACATAGAAAATGAATTACATATTTCAAGAAGCATTGAATTGAACTAAAATTATTGACTTTTCATGGTTCTGAGAATCTGAGTTTTGTGAAGATTCTAGACTAGGGAGAACATGCTCAGCTAGTGGTCATGAGGCCTGGATATTGTCATTTGTTCATTAAGATGAATGCCACAATTTAAGAATTTAATGTCTTCTCATAAGAAAAGAGTATGAGGAAAAGTAAAATTGAAAGAGACAACAGTTCCATGTCAGATTAGTTTGACACTGATGTCAACTTAATGAAAACAATCTATCTCACTTAGGGCAATTTAATTTACTAACAAGGTGAATCTGTAAGCCAAAACCTTTTTGAGCGTTTCTTCTCTGGGGAAACAACAATTCAAGTGTAATGTACATTGTAAACCAATTAAAAACAACAGGTATTATCAGAGAGAAAACTCACACAGGAAATATGTTTCATGTTCAAGCCGAATCAATTTGCCTTTGAGAAGAACTACACTTACAAAAGTAGCACCACACCTGTCTTCTGCATTGGCATACCACCTAGAAATAAGTATCACAAGAGTTTCCTTTTTTGTGAATTTAATGTGTGACATATGTAATCAATAAAGTTAGTTGGCCAAATATTGTTTTTATTCTGAGTCTTTCATAAAGATATACAGAAACAGGTTATGAATAACTAATATCTTGGAAACCAAGAGAGTCAGCCATGCTTGCTTTATTATTACAAACTTTATAGAGGAGAGAAAACTCTTTTGCTTGGTACTAACACCCAAGGTGATGAACATGAAGGATGCTTCATTTCCTTTCATACTGTTTTTATATCTTTAATAGGAACATAATCATTCATTTCTACTTTTCAATGTTATGGTAGTTTTTAGCAATTTTTGATGAGGAAAATCAAGGTCTTTGGAGGAAATAGAGTTCTACTCAGACTAAGTCAGTGAAATTTTAATAAGGGACTAACTACTTACAGATATAAGGGACAAGGGGGTTAAAGGGAGTAAGGAAATTTGAGGCACCCAGAGAGGAATCATAGCTGGATACTGTTACCAATTCTGGATTTAAGGAGAGGAGGACATATTGTTAGAAGAACTGCTGAGAGCTGGACCTGTGACAGAGGGAGCCTAGGAAGCTACTCAGCCAGAACAAAGGCACAGAGCAGAGTAGAACAGGACAGGCCTATTGTGATCTCTCTTTCCATCCTATGACCTCATGCTGAAGAATTCTTTTCACAAAGCCAACAAAGCAAACTTGGTATTTGTTCAAAGTTGCTTGTTAAATAGCTATTTCCTAATTCTCATTTCTGATTTATTTCCATAATATCATATCTTCAAAGGGATGTGGTTTAAAAATGTTTGGTAATTATTACCTAACCTGTAAATAATAGTCTGTATATCACTTGAAAACAAAAATGATGCATAGACAATATTTGTTGGGATTTCATTTCATCCAAAATTTAATTCAGCCTATGCTATATGATGCTGAAGGAAGAAAGTATTTCAGGCTTTATGGATCATTTGTGCTACAAAAATGTCCAGAGATACCTTCAACATAAATAATATATATTGATACTCAATGCAGATATACAAGTTGGCCTATGTAGTCATGTTTCTGGGACTCTATGTACATACCTATACATGTGTGGGTCTAGTGATTTTACATGCACACAATTAATTGTGCTGATGTGTCCACCGTCCACTTCCCAGATCCACTCTACTCTACTTTGTGTTTTAAGACACTGAATTATACGAATTAAATCAATGAGTTTCCTCAGACTTTGGCAATCTATTGGGTTCAGACAAAGAGAGGACTATGAGCAGAAGATCAATGGACAGAAAAAGAGAAAGCCCAGAATTTATTCTTCTGGTCTCTTTGTGTGATCCCTATGGCTGGCCACATCATCAACTGAAAATCATAGTTTTATCAAGCAGTCTCTTTCTATCCATATTCCAATTTCTGCTTTCTCCCCATTTCCCTTCAGTGGTGATGACACCTTGCTGTTATTATTTCCTGAGATATTCAGCTAATCTTCTGATTTCCCTGTACCTACCTGGATCTTGTAAATTGTGCATGTGTTAAACTTTTCTCTAATTAGTGACAGGAGGACATATTCCTCCACTCTTGCAATCTAAGTGTGCCATCTGTTTCCAGCAGGGGCCCTGACTGATACAATATGCCCTGAAAACCCACAAAGATCAATAGTGTTTTTTCCAGTCTACTGCAACATTTTAAACTTTAAGAAGTCATGCTTTCGTGGTAATAATCTAGCTCTATTAGTTCCTTAAGAGCTGAAATCATACTATACAAATGGTTGTAACATTTGCAGGACTTAATGGCTCCTGGCCCATAGTTGGCTCTCAACAGCTATTGTGAAGAATTAAATTGAGTTAAAACACAACACAGCTATTCCTAGGCTATGATCTTGAATGAACAAGATAAACATTATCTTAATCATGACATAAAATCATATGATCTTAATGATTTGGGATATTAGCTCAGTGAATGTAATACCCGTCTTAATGTCTTCTTCATGCAGAAATAAAGGGTGTTTAATGGTATTATATAGCTTGCTGAATAATTACATTAATCAGAGAGTGACTCTTCTGCTGATTCCTCTGCTGTTGCCATGGTGGCAACCACGTTTGTAAGTAGAGAACATACATAGAACCCATTCTTAATTATGAATGTAACACTGTATTTCAGAGAACACAATAAATAGGGGGTCATAGAGGGCATAGAAGAGAGATATGATCAGAAAAATGTTTGCTCTCCAGCTCTTTTATCTCTTGGTTATTCCTAAACCCTTTATTAGCATGCTCTGACTCCCTATTACACTTTTCTTTCAATGCAGTAAAAAGGCCTCTACAGCCACCCACCAAGTTTTAACCCTCTGCTCTTGCAATGACCCAAAACTGATCTTGAAAAAAAGTTGTAGTAAATTAATTCCTGCCAAAACAAAAATATAGTGATATGAAAGTGTCTAGTGACAATTTTCTAACTGACACTAGTTTCTGTCGTTTTTCATATCATGGTAAAGCATCAAGTCCTTTCTAAGTTCTCTTTATATCACTGATAATTCTTATTTATGCTTAAATACCTTGCCCAGCTTGCAATATAGGCAATACCTCCTGCCAGTCACAAGGCTATTGCTAAGATTAGCTAATTACTGGACATTTAAAAATTTAGCCAGAAGGCATCATATTAAAATTAAAATAAATTTTCCAGTCAAAGGCTTTTCAACAATTTAAGACTCAGCTGACAATTTAAGACTCATTTTCTCTGTAACTTTCTAGATATTATTTAAGTAATACATTCTTTAGTGAAATAAAATATGGTCTTTACTTAGTTCCAATCAATTCTTTCAATAAAAGAACCACATGCTAATTCTATTTAGTTAAAATACTTTATTTTAAATGATCTCATAGTTTAAGCACATATTTTGGCCCAACTAAAATCAATCTTATATTGGTAATAATTTCTCAGCAGACAACATGTTTGGTTTCGCCTTCTTTTAGTCTTTACCTCACCAATGCTGTTCAGTTGTTTATTTATTCATTCTATTAGCATTTGCTTCTTACTACATACCCAGCAGTTTTGCAGACTGAAAGGATATAAAAATGAAGAGTTCCAACCCTTATGTCTAATGGATGTTACAGACATGTATTCAGTTGGTGAGATGCATGATCTATGGAAGCCTAGTGGAAACCACTTATCTATGCTCCCTATGTTCTCTCATCTTCCAGTAGCTTTGAGAGGCAAAAGAATATGAAGTGTATAGGCTACTGAGGCCTAAGCTTTAAGTTAGCCCATTGTAAATTCCACTGCATCCTATTAGGCAAGTTAAGGCATAAGGCTAACTTAGACCTAAGAGGTAAGGTATCAGTTACATGTCTTGGTGGGAGAAGCAGCATAGTCAAATTACAAAAGGTGTTTATGCAGGTATAGCTGGAAGGTTGGTACCTTATTTGTAATCACCATAGTATCAAATTTAAATAAGACAAATATCCATCCTAGCTGGAATCAGAAAAGGCTGATTCATGAAATCAGGACTCATGAAAGATGCACAATATTTTTCTATAATAATATGAATTAAAATGCAAGTTGAAACTTAGTTTGGCAGTGTAAAATAAGACATATAAATCCTATAATTGAGTAATAGATCTTAGTCCTGTATTCCCTTCTGACATTTCTCACTTATCTACATCTCTGAATAACAAAATAAATTTTTTCTGAACATTAGCTAACATTAAACTCTGTCTAAAGTTAATTCAGGTATTATATTCTCACTGCCCTTCAGGGCATTAGCAGTATCACCTATTAAAAATTCCTTGGATAAACAGAAAAATTCCAAAGACAAGCTTATAGGAAATGTACCACAAATACTTCTTTATTGAATAAGTGAGTATTGGTAAGTTAAAGGAAAAAAGGAATAATTTTAAAAGGATAAATATCAAGACAGACCAAGTTACAACATGAGCATTCCCCACAAAAAGCAGCTCAACCTGGGAAACCACTTCAACCACTCAAGCCTAGAAATGATTCCACTCTCTCATCAAGAGAAACTGGGTAGTCCAACCAGGGAAAGACCTTTTTGCCTCTTCAGACACAGACAACAGATTCCAGTTGGAGAGCCTTATAGCACTGGATAAGTTCACCAGAGAGAAGTACTGCAAAAGCTCTGAAAATTATATCATTATTGGAAACACAGTCCACAAGGGACAGTTAGGAACTATGTGCTACAACAGTTGATTGCCTACCAAGATAAAAGAATAAACTTAGACCTAAAGTCTCATAAAGTAACAAAAGTGTCCACCATACAATTGAAAGATTATCCAAAATAACAAGAAATAAGAAAAATCACACCTTTAATTAGGAAAGACAATCAATTGACACCAACACAAAGATGAATCAGATGTTGGAATTAACAGAGAGGAATGTTAAATTGTGTCTCATAACTGTTTCAATAATCAGTGATAAATACACATGAAAAATGTGAGAAAATAGAGACTATTGCCAAACAACCAAATGTTAGAAAAGATCTAAATAGAAAAGTAAAACTGAAAATACAGTAAAAAAAATCTTTAAAAATCTCTTTGCTGGATGGGCTTAACAGTAAGGCAGATATAACACAGAAAAAAGGTCAATGAGCTAGAAAACAGATCATTAGAATTTCCCTAATCTGAAAAACAGATAAAGTAGACAAAAAAATGAACAGAGCCTCATAAATGTGTAGGACAATGAAAAAAGAGTCAATACTCTTATCACTGGATTCATAGAAAGGGGAAAGAAAAAGAATGAGGATGAAATAATGTAAAAAGAAACAATGACTGATAACTTTGCAAATTCACCAGGGAGTAACCTACAGACAAGAAATTGAGTGAAGCACAAGTCAGATAAACCCAAAAATACTCACAAAGATACATCATCATTAAACTTAAAGCCAGAGACAAAGAGTCTTGAAAACATACGAAGTGTAACAAATACTTATCTGTAACACAGCAACAATTCAAATGATATCTGAAATCATTGAAGATAGAAGGAGGTGGTAAACATTTTTCAAGTGCTGAAAGAAAAGAATTATCACCTTCAAATTCTATGTGGTAAAATCATCCTGGCAAGATTTCCAAAATTAAAAGAGAGGATACAATCATACATATCGGGAATGAAATAGGATATCACTAGAGATAATGAACCCATTAGAATGATAAGGGAATGATACTGATATGAATTGAATTTTGTTTCCTCTACAAAGAAACACTAACCCTCCAGCAACTCAAAATGGGATTCTTACAGAAGTTAGACTGTGCACTTTAAATTGGCCCTAACACAGTATCACTGATTTCCTTGTAAAAAAAAAAAGAGAAAATCAAACATAGAGATAGACATGTATTAAAGGGAGACAGCATGAAAATATACAAAGAACATCATTTCAAGACGGAAGCAAAAAGATAAGAATTATGCTGCCACAAACAAATGAGAGAGTGCAGAATCCTAAGTATTAGACCACCAGGGAGCAACTTTTTTTGATGGGGATCAAAATCTTGACTTTATGCTTGGGAGCCAGGCACTGAAACTAGTGAGCTTAAATTCCAGGCCTCCCCAGAGTCAAATGAATACCCAGGGATATCATAAATTACAATGATCAAGGAATAATTCTCCCACTACAGATTTCAGAAGAAGTACAGCTCTGGCGACAGTCTGATTTTGGAATTTACCCTTTAGTATGAAATATTCTGTTGTTCTAAGTCATGCAGATTGTAGTAATTTTCTCAATTTAATAAAGAGTTCCTACAAATACCTCAGATAATATCATTATTTCATGGAGAAAGACTTCCTGCTTTCTTCCTAAAATGGATTACAGGAAAGAGTCACTTTCACTACTGCTTTTCACAGTAGTACTTGCAGTTCAAACCACTGTGATAAGGCAGTTAAAAGAGATAAAAGGTATATTCTTTGAAAAGAAAAATATTGTTCTTATTTGCAGAGGGCATGATTATGTAAGAAATCCCAAGGAATCTCAAAAATAAAGTCTAAAACAAATGAGTCAGTTTGGCAAGTAAAAACATATAATATCAGGGCCAGAGATTTAGCTCAGTAGTTCCAGCGCATACCTTGCAAGTGCAAGTGCAAGAGCAAGGTCCTGAGTTTGATCCCCAGTAACCACATACAATGCTGGGTGTGGTGACTCACGCCCACCAGCCATCAATACCACATACCACAGTGTCCCCTGTGGTGGCTCATGCCTGTAATCCCAGCACTTGGGAGGCAGAGACAGGAGGATTGCTGAGTTCCAGGCTTGCCTGGGCTACATAGTGAGCTCAGGCCCAGCCTGAACTACAAAGCGAGACCCTGTCTCA
>PVIC010058324.1:0-10414 GCA_004025085.1 Thryonomys swinderianus | reverse complement strand
CTCCTGTCTCTGCCTCCCGAGTGCTGGGATGACAGGCGTGAGCCACCATGCCTGGCACTGTGGTATGTGGTATTGATTGCTGGTGGGTGTGAGTCACCACACCCAGCATTGTATGTGGCTACTGGGGATCGAACTCAGGACCTTGCACTTGCGAGGCAGGCACCAGCACCTCTAAGCTAAATCTCCGGCCCCCCTAGCATTCTTATATGACCATCACAACAATAACTGAAGTCAGTTACTTTATTTTATTCACTCAAAGAATATCTCTTGAGTACTTATATGTCAAGCATTGGTTTAGACAAAATTCTTCACCTTAGGAATTTAAATTTTAGTGGAAGGAGATGATCTTTAAAATTTTTATAAATGTATATAAGTAAGTAGCAAATGTGCACAGTACAAACCTCAAATGGCATACAGTTGTATGTAGTGAAGGTAGGGCTTACTGATAATCGATTTTCCCTCAGCTTTCCATTTTCTCTCTCTAGTTTCCATTCATGATTTTGCAATGTCTGTGACTAGTTCATTATATATCCTTATAGTTTATACATATTTAATTATACTTGTAATGCATACTTTTTTCTCCTCCATTGTACACAATAGCTTTGTACTTATATAATTCTTTTTTATTTTTTTCTCACATGACACTGTAATTTGGAGATTATTTCATATAGAACTATTCTTTTCCTCTCTTTTTTTTCTGTATTGGGGATTGAACTCAGGACCTTGTGGTTGCCAAGCAGGCCTGACACTACTGAGTTACACCCCCAGCTTGACTTCTTTCTTTCTTTTAAGCTGATTTTATTGGTATATTTTATACATTCATCGTGATCACATTCAACATTGAGAATATGTACCCGTACATGACACTTCTTTTAGTTTTTTCCCATTCCCCTTCCCTCCTACAACCCCCCACTCCCTATATACATAAGATGTTTCCTCACTTTTACCATCAAATTTTTTCTTTCCTTTCTTTACTCTCCTCTATCCCCCACCCCTTTCCCTTTCCTTTTGAATATTTTCTATTTCACAATACTCATCATACATTTTGGAACTCATTTACACCTTCAATTCCTCATGCTAGAGAAATGGTATGGTATTTACACATCTGTGTTCTATTTATTTCACTTATGAGTATGTCCTCAAGGTACATCCATTTGAGTGTAAATGACTCAAATGTATCATTCTTTATGGCTGAGTAATATTCCATTTTAATAAAAAACTGTGTTCTTTATCCAGTCTTCTGTTGATACCCAGCCTGACTTCTTTCTTTTATTAATGACTGCCTAGTTTGGAAAATCTAGCTATAATATAACTTATGTTTTCTTGCTAAATATATTTATGTTGTTTCTAAGATTTTGCTTGTACAAAAATTCTTAAGATTCATTATTATTTCTGGCTGAGATCAAGCCTTACTCTTTGAGAAGCCAACATTCATGCTAGAAAAACCCTCAAGAGTAGCACACAGCACACAAAAAATGAACTGCATCCTTCATTTGTTACTCAGAACTTGTGATTTTCATTATAAATAAAAAACAATTCATTTATGTGAATCTCAGGATTGAACTCCTACCAACAGTATGTTAGTGATTTTTCCATATTTCTAAAATAACCCCTTCTCAGAAGAGTGTTTTTGTTTATCTAAGATAACACTGGCAAAAGACACAAATTGTTAATGCCAAAACTAAAAAAGAACATCTGTCCTTCACCTGAATGTCCTCACATCTAATGACCTGTGGACCCAGAGCAGTACACACAGACCACATCTTAAAAACCAATGCTGTATACAAGTTGACCTGTGGATTTCCTTCTCATTATTTTGGCTTTCGAACCCCTTATTGACTAAGCTACTAATTCAGGTTGTAGAGAGAGACACATAGAGATCCTTAGCTCTCCTAAGTGGTATCTCAGCAACTTTCTGTAAAACAACAATAAAAAACTTTTTTTTTGCTTTTTGGAGACAGGGTCTCGCTTTGTAGTTCAGACTGGCCCTGAGCTCACTATGGTGCCCAGGCAAGCCGCCGCGAACTCAGCAATCCGCTTGTCTCTGCCTCCCGAGTGCTGGGATTACAGGCATGAGCCACCACGTCCGGCACTAATAAAAAACTTTTTGCACAGTGCATGACTATGTCAAAATATTTCAGAAAACAATACATGTTGAACATTTCAAGGTACTTCTGTAATCAGAAACTTAGGCATAACTATAAAATCTTTTATTTTTATAGGCATTCCGTGGAATTTCACATTTAATGTAAAATTTTATCCACCTGATCCAGCACAGTTAACAGAAGACATAACGAGGTAAATAATCAATCATTGCTTACATATATGACAGTCATTCTCATCATCATAAACTCTGGGAATTTCCCCTCAGAACTGAAGAACAATTATGAGCTATTAAGTAATCAAACTTAAGATAGAAAGTTTCTGGCTACTTCAAAACAGGTTTGCAAATAAGTGAATCTAGGGCCGGAGGGTTAGCTCAGTGGTTCCGGTGCCTGCCTCGCAAACGCAAGGACCTGAGTTCGATCCCCGGTGACCACATATAATGCTGGGCGTGGAGACACGCCCACCAACAATCAACACCGCATACCACAATGCCGGGCGTGGTGGCTCACGCCTGTAATCCCAGCACTCGGGAGGCAGAGGCAGGAGGATCGCTGAGTTCGAGGCTTGCCTGGGCTACATAGTGAGGCTCAGGGCTAGCCTGAACTACAAAGTGAGACCCTGTCTCAAAAAATTAAAAAAAAAAAAAAAAGAATAAGTGAATCTAAAAGTCTCAACTGTGTGACCTACTTCGAAGAACCTGGTAGGGGAACTAGGTTTATCATTCATATTATGCTAAGCAGCAGACCTGGTTTCTTGAAATGATACCATCTTCCTAGTGGGCAGTGTAGTGGTAAAATGACACTCTCTGTCTCTCTCTCTGTCTCTGTCTCTCTCACTCTCTCCATCTCTTTCTTCCCTTCTCTCTCACTGCATCTCTTTTTGTAGGGGTCAGAAAAGCCAAAAATATCAGGCTTGTAATTTCTTTCTATCTATTCCTCCTCCTTTTGTAGTCTTTACACTTCACACTGATTACCTCCCTGGCCCTTTTTATTTTTTGAGCCAGGGTCTCTAAGTTGCTAAGTTGGGCTCGGATTTGCAATGCTTCTACCTCAGTCTCCCAGAATGCTGGGATTCCAGCTGTTTGCCACCAACTCAGCTGAATCTTCCTCTTAAACTGTATGAGTAGGTATATAATCCTCATGAACTGAATCATCTTTGAGCCTATTTGACTTATAAGTAAATCCTGTATCCTTTATAAACAACCTACAGTCCTTTTTAAACAACCCTTTAAGGAATGACTTTTACTGGGTTTTCTAAAAAAAAAAAAAAAGTCAAAAAATGAAAATGGAAAAGCAATATATTTTAAGAGTACGTTTATACATGTTTATAGCCATAGCCTCTTGCATGGAGCCTTGTATCTAGTGGGTGCTTGGCAAATGTCTATAAATTTGAATTGTTGGTTGCCAAGAAAATGTTTTCTAATCCTAATTTTGTTGTCCATTATCTGATTATGGGAAAATTTATGACTCTAAGCCTCAGTTTTCATATATCTTGAGTAAGGGAATAAAATAAACTTTAAAAAATCTGAATATTATTGGGAGTGGTTGTAAACTCATAGAATCCCAATACTTGGGAGACTGAGGCAGGCTACTTAACCAGAATATTTTCTCCAACAAAACCAAAGATCTGATTATTTGATGCTTTGAAAAGTTTACACTATTTTTAAAGATTACTTTGTCATCCACTCATACTTAGTACATTTGTGAAGCTGAAACCCTATCTTCTTGAGAAAATTATTTCTTTTTCACAAGTAATACTTGTCTATTAGAACTGCTACTTATCTTTCTTTATCTAGACTTAATCTGTATTAAAAAAATCCTTAAAAATCTTTACTAATTACCAGCATTTTAAATAAGTTTAAGATTCTTTTTTGAACATTTCCAACTTCTCTTTCTAAACTGCCTTCCAAGTATGAATTCAACAGTTACAGCATTTGTTTTTGTTTTTAATGAGAAAATTTCAAATGTAGAGAAGGAAGAAATAAAAATGCAACAAGCAGCCCTGTGCCCATCACCTAGTTGAACAATTAATGTTTTGAGTTTTTTTCCCCTTTTAAAAATCATTTCTCTCTTTTTCCTTTTCTTCCTTTTTACTTCTTTGCATTATCGTTGCTGCTAACATGCCAATATCTTTCTTTTTTTTTTGGCTTTAGATACTATTTATGTCTTCAGCTTCGTCAGGACATCGTCACAGGACGTCTGCCCTGTTCCTTTGCAACCTTGGCACTATTAGGTTCTTATACCATCCAGTCTGAGCTGGGAGACTATGACCCAGAACTCCATGGCATGGATTATGTTAGTGATTTTAAACTGGCCCCAAGTCAGACCAAGGAACTTGAGGAAAAGGTCATGGAGCTGCATAAGTCTTACAGGTGAATGCGTCTGTGGATTTGTTCTGTTTGTTTTGTCAGTACGTTTAAACCCTTGGCCTATTTATTCAGTACTTGCCAAATAGGGAGCCTGGTACCTTAGAAAGAACCAGCGTTTCTGTGTACTGTTGGACCATGGGCAAGTCATTGCAGTCCTCTGAACTTCACTTTTCTCCTTAGAGTCATGGGCGTTGCATTGTAGGATGAAAACTAAATGAAATGATAGGTGTGAAACACTTAGCATGGGACCTGGTAGATAGCAGGTGCTTAATAAATGGCAGCTAATAAATAGTACAGCCTTATCTTTTCTCAGGTTTTCAATTTATTATGCTATTGTAAATGCTTTGAGATTCTTAGAAACGAGAGTTTTTAACTTGGGATATATACACATGCATAGATTTTAGAGGGCCCATGAAAACTCTGAAAATATATAAATAGTCTTTATTGGTTTTACTGCTTTCAAAAAAAAAAGAAAAGAATTGCTACCAGTGTGTGTATGGGGGGAGGGTCGTAACAGTAATCAAGAACAAAGGTTTATAGTTTAGTCTGATCTACACTGAAATCTTCCCTCTACTTCGTCCTATCTTAAGACCTTAGGTAATTCACTTAAAACCTCTCTGTGGTTAGACCTTCTTATGTGTGAGAAGAAACACCTCAGAGGAAACAGGGTGGTTGCTAGATTTATAAAAGTTTGTGTGTTTAAAACATTTAATATAGTACCAAATGTCTTTGTATTATAAGAATTCAGTAAATGTTAGAAAATATTAAAATGCCATAGGCCCGGAGATTTACCTCAGTGGTTCCACACCTGCCTGGCAAGTGCAAGGTCCCTGGTTCCATCCCCAGTAACCATATACAACAGTACTGGGTGTGGTGACTCACGCCCCCCAGCAATCAGTACCACACATCACAGTGCCATTGGTGGCTCACGCCTGTAATCCCAGCACTTGGGAGGCAGAGACAGGAGGATTGCTGAGTTTGAGGCTTGCCTGGGCTACATAGTGAGCTCAGGGCCAGACTGAACTACAAAGCGAGACCCTGTCTCAAAAAAAAAAAAAAAACCATAAAAATTTGTGTTTCTTCTTATCATACATCCTCTGTTATTTGGATAACTTCCTGTAGCTAAATTTTATATTTAACGTACAACTCTGATCTTGGCTTTAGTGTCCTGAGTTATGTTAGCATGAGTTAGGTGACCAGGATCATACTGCTAAAAGACAAAACCAAAGTGTAGGTTTGGTTTACCCATACTTTGTGGGTTGCCTTCATACTACTGAATATTCTGTTTGGTCACTGAGCCACATTGTCCTCCTTGGGGTAATTCTAGTAGGATTGTATGAATTGGGATGCTTCAGAGAGAGAGAGATTTAAATCAAGGTGTCCCAATTCTTCAGTGACTCATTGCCCCTGTAGATTTAGATGCCTCAGTCATTAAAAACCATAATAAGGACTTTAAGGTTTATAACCTGTGTAGTAGTGCCCTTAGGAGTGTTACTCAACTCTCATGGGGTCACAATAATTTTTCTTTCTTTTTTTTTGGGAACCAGGGATCAAATTCAGGACGTTGCACTATGCTATAGTAAATGTAGCTATAGTACACGTTTAGGCACCACTGAGCTACATCCCACCCCTCCTTTTTTCTTTTCTTTTTTTTTTAATGGTGGCAAAGTTTCATATTTATTAAAGGTAAGAAAAAACCCAGAAAGGTAGAGGAAGAATGAGCTCTGAAGAGAGTTTGGGCTTAATAAAAAGGAAGAAAAAAATGTATGTATCCCACAGTGTAGAGTGAGTTACTGAGAAGGTACATGACAGCCACATCACACAATTTTTTCCCTTTTTTTTGGAGACAGACTCTTGCTATGTAGTTCAAGCTGGCCTTGAACTCACTATGTTGCCCAAACTGACCTCAAACTTGTGATAATCCTTCTGCCTCAGGTTCTGAGTGCTGGGATTACAAGTGTGCACCACCACGCCCAGCAAAATCACAGTCCTAAAGAGGACTGAAAATTTGCTTTCTTGGACTTATATATTCTAATGAACTGAAGTCAGAAACCTAAATATACAATTTTTAATTTGTTAATCATTGTAACTTTTTTTTTTGGTACTGGGGATGGAACTTGTGACCTTACACTTATGAGGCAGGTGCCAGGACCACTGAGCTAAATCCCTGGCCCTAATGATTGTAATTTAAAGATGTTGCATAGTCTTTGAATACATTTTAAATACTTTAATATTTCATATTCTGTTATTCTACAAGCCTATACACATCAAATACAGAAATATGTATTGGAAAGAATCAATTAAAATAATTTGACGGGTTAGATGTTATGACTGGAGAATATTCCTTTTATTTTCTAATAATTTGAAATAATCATTAGTATAGTCTTTAAACAGTAAAATAGTAAGAAAATATTTTCCTGCTGCACAGTAGAACAGTGGTATTAGATTATGGTTGTTATGTTAAATCTACCTCTGGTCATTCTTTTGTTTTGTGAATTGTTTTGTTTGTTTGCTTTTGGAGAGAGCACCTCTCTTTGTAGTTCAGGCTGTCCCTGAGCTCACTATGTAGCCCAGGCAAACCTTGAGCTCAGCCATCCTCCTGCCTCTGCCTCCTGAGTGCTGAGATTACAGGTGTGAGCCACCACGCCCGACACTGTGATGCATGGTAATGATTGCTGGTGAGCTGAGCCACCATGACTGGTATTGTTGTATATGGTTACCAGGATAGAAACAGGGACCTTGAATTTGCTAGGCAGGCACCAGAACTTCTGAGCTAGATCTCTGGCCCCCTCTGATAATTTTTTAATGGTTGTTTGATCATAATACAACTTTAGATTTGGAAGGTCTTCATTTAGTCTAATTTTCATCCAGTGCCTTTACTCTTCTTTATAGCCTTATCACATAATCATAATAATTACAGTTAGTTAATTATTATACATCTGTTATCATTGGCCAAATGCTGGAATGCATTTTATACACAATATAACATAAGTTGGGTCAACAGTTCCCAAAGGGTGGTCTGCAGACCCTGGTAGTTTTCAAGATCATTTCAAGGTTCCATGAGGTCAAAATTGTATTTATAATAATACTGTGATATCTGTCTGTTTCTCTGTATTGACATTGGTGGAGCATAAATGAAGGTAATTGCACCAAATTGTACTATTAGTCATTATATTTGTTACCAACATGTAAAACAGTTAAGAAAAGTAAACTGGTATGATGGCACATACCTATAATCTCAGCTACACAGGAGGCTGAGATAAGTGGGAGGGCAGCCTGAGAAGTTTAATAAGATCCTGTCTCAAAATACAACTTTTAAAAAAGGGCTGGTTATATAGTTCATTGGTCGAGGAATTCCTAGCATATGTGAAGCCTTGAATTCAGTCCCTAGTAGTGAACTCATGCATGTATCATGCATAAATAAATAAATACCAATGCACTTAAAAATCTTAATAAGACAATAAAAGTGTTAATTTTATTAAATCTTAAGTGTATTTCAATTAATATTCTGTGATTAAATTAGAACTGCACATAAAGTATTTCTAATATATAACAAAATATAATAGTTCAGGAAAAGCACTTGTGTGATTCAGTTGTGAGCTGAATTAGCCATCTTTTTAAAAAATTAAGTTATCATCTTTTTAATGTAACATTTTTTAAAAAATTGATTTTATGGGCCGGAGGGTTAGCTCAGTGGTTCTGGCGCCTGCCTTGCAAGCACAAGGTCCTGAGTTCGATCCCCGGAAACCACATATAATGCTGGGCGTGGAGACTCACGCCCATCAGCAATCAACACCTCATACCACAATGCCGGGCGTGGTGGCTCAAGCCTGTCATCCCAGCACTCGGGGAGGCAGAGACAAGAGGATTGCTGAGTTCGCGGCGGCTTGCCTGGGCTCCATAGTGAGCTCAGGGCCAGCCTGAACTACAAAGCGAGACCCTGTCTCAGAAGAAAAAATAAATAAACAAATAAATTTGATTTTATTAGTACGTTTTATATATACATTATGATTACATTTAACATTGAGGATTTGTACCCTTACGTGACATATCTTGATTCTCATTTTTCCTATTCCCCTTCCCTCCCAACTTCCTACCCCCATATGCATGTTGTTTTTTTTTTTTGGCTTTTTGAGACAGGGTCTCGCTTTGTAGTTCAGGCTGGCTCTGAGCTCACTGTGGTGCCCAGGCAAGCCTGGAACTCAGCAATCCTCCTGTCTCTGCCTCCTGAGTGCTGGGATGACAGACGTGAGCCACCACATCCGGCACTGTGGTATGTGGCATTGATTGTTGGTGTGCCCAGCATTATATGTGGTTACCGGGGATCGAACTCAGGACCTTGCGCTTGCGAGGCAGGCACCGGAACCACTGAGCGGAACCACGGCCCTGTTTTCTTTTTTTAACCATTAAATTTTTCCTTTCCTTTCTTTACTTACCCCTAACTCACCCTTTCCCTTTTCCTTTTGAACATTTTCTTTCAATTTCACAATACCTGTCATACATTTTAGAACTCATTTATACCTTCAGGTTTTCCATACCAGAGAAATGATATGGTATTTACATATCTGTGTCCTATTTATTTCACTTGTGAGTATATCCTCAAGTACATCTATTTGACTATAAAGGACTCAAATTTATCATTTTTACGGCAGAGTAATACTCCGTTTTATTAAAAAAACACATTTTCTTTATCTGGTTTCCTGTTGATGAGCATTTGGGCTGTTTCAAAGATTTAGCTATCACAAATTGAGCTGCTATAAACGTGGGTGCACGTATGCCACTGTGATATGAATCTTTTAATTCTTTCATGTATATACACAGCGGAATAGCAGGATCAAATGGGTCCTCTCATCCTAGTTTTTTGAGGAATCTCCACAGTAGTTGCACCAGTCTACATTCCCACCAATAGTGAAGAAGGGTTTCTTTCTCCCCGTAGCCCTGCAGCCCTGCAGCCCTGCCAGCATTTGTTGTTGGTTGCTTTTGTGATAGCAGCCCTTCTTTGTGGCGTGAGATGGAATGTCAGTGCTGTTTTCATCTGCATCTCTCGAATGACCAGAAATGTCGAACATTTCTTCATATGTTTCTTAGCTGCTTTTACTTCTTCATCTGAAAAAGTGTCTGTTCATTTTAGGTGCCCATTTTTGAATTGGGTCTTTAAATTTGGGGGGTTGATTTTTTTGAGTTCTTTATACAATCTAGATAGTAGTCCTCTGTCTAAGAAACAGCTGGTAAAAATTTTTCCCTGTATTGTAAGTTGTCTTTTCACTCTGTTGGTGGTTTCTCCTGCTGTGCAGAAGCTTTTTAATAAGGTAGGATCCCAGTTATTGATTTCTTCTGCTAATTCCTATAACATTTTTTTTCTTGAAAAAACAGCTGACAAACTGATTATTCAGAGGTGGTTATTTGGCTTTTTTTTTTTCAAAATGACATGAACCGGTACTTTGATTTAAATACATATTTACAGTACATCATGATTACATTCCTCCTGGGCAGTTGGTACATGTATCAAAGAACCAGAAATGTTTTTTTGGGGGAAAAAACCACAATATTTGTTGTTAATGACAAAATTCAGACTTTCAAGTAAAAATTAGAATTTTAGCCTGGATGGCTGTGTACACCTATAGTCCAAGCTACTCTGAAGGCAGAGGTAGGATTAGTTGAACTCAGGATTTGAAAATCAGCCTGGGCAGCATAGGGAAATCCTGGCTCTTAAAAAAAAAAAAAAAAAAAGAATTTGGAGCCAGGGGTGGTAATGCACATCTGTAATCCCAGCATTTGGGAGGCTGAGGCAGGAGGATCGCCATGAAGATCATCATGAATTCGAGGCCAACCAGAACTACATAGCAAGATGCTGTTTCAAAAAAACAAAACAGGGCCGGAGGGTTAGCTCAGTGGTTCCGGCGCCTGCCTCGCAAGCGTAAGGACCTGAGTTCGATCCCC
>PVIC010058323.1:0-10426 GCA_004025085.1 Thryonomys swinderianus | reverse complement strand
ACATCTACATTAAATTAAAGGAAGAGAGGTTGATTTAGTTCCCAGTTTCTCAGCTGTAGGAGATGCCCTGAAATGTCAGTATGTGGAAGGATAGAAAGGTAAAGTTAGATGGTTGAAGGTTGTGATAAGAACAAAATAAAAGGTTGAATGGCCTCTTCAAAAATATTCCTGAAATAAAGTCTAGCGGAATGGAACAATTGTATAAACAGGGACTCTTTTTTATTATGAATCGGTTTACAAATTGGAAATGACAATGGATGAATGAGTTTTCAATGCTTTTCACAATATTAAGAATAAAATAAATGGGACCTCTCTGGTTGCTGTAAACACTATTGTCTTTAAACTGACCAATAGATAATGATTTTAAAATTGTTGTAAAATGAAACAGCAGCGCAGCACTATGCATGCTCCATCTCTGCCAACGAAGATAATACAAGCAACTTTCCAGGTACTTATTTATTGTGCATTGAAGTCTCACAAATAGGATTTCACTAATTCTGCCAAGAAAAACTAAGTGAAATTCAAATAGATTGAAATGTCAGCTTCATTCTGATAATAATTGCATTTCTAAGAATAAATTTAGGCCATGTGAGCACTTTTGCTACACCATAACATAAAAATATTAAATTATTATGTAATAGTTCATTTGAAGTATGAATCTTCACATTACCCTTTATGACTTAAATGACTTAAACATTTTATAGATTGATATAATTAGATTAAATCAACTTTTTCTCATCTTTCATCAGCATAAATGATCACGTTTTGATATTAAAGCATTACTGAAAAAACTTGAAATTATATAATAGAAATAATAAATATTGATTCTATCTTTAGTATGCTGTATCTTAAATTAATTTGAAAAGAACTGTTATGAACAATAGCTCCCCCAAAATATTAAACGCATCATATCACATGAGTGCATGCATACTCATGTTAATGCCAGCATAGTGTATAATAGCTAAATCATGAGAGTGGTCCATATGATTAGATTTTAAAAGTGATTAGATTTTAAAAGTGTGTTAACTGTACATAACAGGGTCCTACTCTGCTATAAAGTAGAATGAAATTCAGTCATATGTAGAGAGATGGCAACACGCCGAAACCAAACTGTTAAGTGAAATAAATAAGACATCCAAGCTTATATACCATATAGTTTCTCTTAGATGAGAAAACTAAAGCATTCATAAATTAAAGAACAAAATAAAGAATAGGAGAAAGGAGACAAAGGCATCAACCTCTTCCAAATATGAAGGCAAGCAAGAAACAGAGGTAGGGGTGAGGTTGAAGGGAAGGGAAAATGAAGTTCGACACATATCATATACGTGTACCACATATCCACAGTACAAGTCGTCTCACATACAGCAAACATGTTCTAATAAAAAACAAAAATAAATTTTAAAGAGTCATTATGTGGAGTCTACCTGCAGAACATTCAACCTTTTCTAATCTCTCCTCTCCTGCCTGTATGAACTATCACCAATCACGTATCACTTGGAAAATAAGCTCCACTTGGTCATCCTTTAAATGTTTTTACCACGTAGTTTAGTCTAAAGTCCATTCATTATTCCTTCTATTTTAGCACAGAGCGTGCACGTAAGAAGCATTCATTGATTCAATAATTAGGTCTTTTGAATACAAGACCTTTAAAGGTTGAAATCCGATCTTTTCACTCCTCTGCTCAAAACCTGGTGATGACTGTTCATGCCACTCAAAGTGTAAGGACTCCATCCCACTTTGTCTTGATACTCTTCCTTTTCATTCTACTCCAAAAATGTTAGCGTCTATCTTCTTTCCCTAATTATTTAAGCACACTTGCAGTTACTATGAGCTAGAACTTTGCATAGAATAGACTTACCTTTTTATATCTTTAAGCTACTTCTTCAGTTCTTTCACATTTTTATTCATGTTACATTTGAGGACATAGCTAATCATTTTATTTATTGCCTCATTTCCTCATATTTCTTATTCTTATCTTATCTTTTTCTTGTCTTTATCTTTTTCCATTCACATAGTTATCAGTTTGAAACTAGTTGCTTTATCTATTTTCTGTATTTACTTTTCATACAGTTCCTCCAATCAGAAGAGAATCTCCAAGGTCCCCAGTATCTTGTTTGTTTTATATAGTGACACAAATTTTGCAGCTAAGACAGAGCTCAGCTCAAGAAACAAGTGTTGCACGTGTGCATAATGAATTCAAATTGCGATTGATTTAAGAATGAACTATGTGTCCTGCTTTTCATCACAAAGTGCTTCACACACGTGTTTCTGCTTTTTTTGAAACATTTCTCCACGTAATCCTGGTTCCTTCCTACAACTCAGGTAACTCCATTCAAAGGTGTCTTTTCCCTTGCTTTTAAAGTACCACAGCCCTTCATTTAGTAATGTTGAAGAGATACTAAAATCTCTGTGGAATTGGTGTTAAGGAAGCTTACACATTTTAATATAATGTATAATACAATGAGCCTTCCATACACATTTTTAAAGATAGTACACCAAAATACAGAGTTGGCAAGAAAATCACTAAATATAGTCACTTAGTACACCAAAATACAGACTTGGCAAGAAAATAACTAAATATAGTCACTTAGATTAGTTGCAGTTCTAATCTTTATATTTTTACCTTGTTCTCTTTTCTAAAGTCACACAAATTTCTCACAATGATACAATTTTAAAATAAAGTTTGTGTTATTTGTGGGTTCCGGGGATCAAACCCAGGACCTTCTGCTTTCAAGGCGGGTATAGAGCCACTGAGCTACAATCTTAGACTTGTGTCACTTTGTCTTGAGCCCTTCTTAACACTCAGAGCCAAGTTTATCAAAATATAATTTTCACTACATCTGTTTAAGACACACTGATTTTCCCACATCTTACTGTTCCCATAATTTAAGCTAATAGTTTACATATGAATTTCTTAAGTGTTCTCTATTTAAAATTGCATCTTTTTTTTTTTTTGTTTTGTTTTGTTTTGTTTTTTGGAGACAGGGTCTCGCTTTGTAGTTCAGGCTGGCCCTGAGCTCACTATGGTGCCCAGAAGCCGCTGCAAACTCAGCAATCCTCCTGTCTCTGCCTCCCGAGTGCTGGGATTACAGGCGTGAGCCACCACGTCCGGCATTGTGGTATGCGGTGTTGACTGTTGGTGGGCGTGTCTCCACGCCCAGCATTATATGTGGTTACTGGGGATCGAACTCAGGACCTTGCGCTTGCGAGGCAGGCGCCGGAACCACTGAGCTAACCCTCCGGCCCCACATCATGTATTTTTATAGCATTAGCACAACTCAAAATACTGTTATATTTTTGTTCAGGTGTTACCTATTTCACTTCCTCTCAGCCAGCTTCGTTTGGATAAGGACTTTGGCTGTCTTATCCTCTTTTAATATTATATGATCTCCATATAAAATAAAGAATGCATATAAAGAAGACTGAATGGCATGAGGCATAACATACCAGATGTCGAAGATCTCCAAGACCATCCTTCTGTGCAGTAATTCACTAGAAGGATCTAAAAGGTTGTTAGGTTCATGCTCACCCAGTTTTACAGTGAAACAATATGCTGCATTTCAAAGCTAAATTTCTAATGATTTTAAAATCGTCAGGTATTTATGTTTAACTTAACTGTTTACTAAAGTGAGAAAGAGGAAGAAAGCACTTAATATTTAATTTCATGATTTATTTTAAGGCAAAGGCACTTGCTAGAATCAGTACTCATTCACGGGTCAATAGAGGAGCAAAAAATGCTAAGTTTCAGGATGTGAAATCCCAGAAGTTCATCTTGTGTTATCAAAACATTAGCAACTGAAGACATAAATGAGTTCTAAAATGTATGATAAAAACTATGAAATATGAAATATTCAAATGGTAGAGGGGGTACAAGTATATGATGTGGGGGAAAATGTGATGGTTGAAAAAAGAAACAAAGATTATGCATATATGGGACAGGGGAATGGGAAAAATGGGAATTAAGTCGAGTCATATACTGGTACACATTTTCAATGTTGATTGTGATAATAATGTATATATAAAGTGTACCAATAGAATCAATTAATTAAAAAAACATTATTACAGAACTTTTTACATTTCTTTAAAAAATTATCTTTATTTGTCCATTGTACATACACATCATAATCACACTTAATATTGAGAATCTGTACCAGTATACGACAAAATTTAATTCTCATTTTTTCCCATTCCTCTACCTATTCCACCTCCACCCCCTAAATTCATAATTTTTGTTGCCCTGTTTTTGTTTTTTTTGTTGTTTGTTTGTTTGTTTGTTGTTGTTGTTGTTGTTTTGAGACAGGGTCTCACTTTGTAGTTCAGGCTGGCCCTGAGCTCACTATGCAGCCCAGGCAAGCCTCGGGCTCAGCAATCCTGTCTCTGCCTCCGGAGTGCTGGGATTACAGGCGTGAGACACCATGCCCGGCACTGTGGTATGTAGTACTGATTGCCGGTGGGCGTGAGTCACCACGCCCAGCACTGTATGTGGTTACCGGGGTTTGAACTCAGGACCTTGCTCTTGCAAGGCAGGCACCGGAAGCACTGAGCTAAATATCTGGCCCTGTTTCCCTGTTTCCCTGTTTTTATTACCATCATGTTTTTTTTTTATTCTTTATCCTGCATTGCTCACTTGAAAATGAAAACTGTTAGCATAATGCAATATTGAATCCAGTTAATCCAGTTCTGTTCCTCATTAGAAGGCTTTTTCTTACTCTTTCAGTCTCATAACTTATTATTGGTACTCAGGTATCATATGCCTTAAATTTTAATTTCTGTAGGGTATATGTATCTAGTATTTATACACTTGTTTAAATTGAATTTTTTATTGGTACATTTTATATACAGCTCACAATCACACACAACTTTGGGGAATGTACCAGTATATGACACAAGTTAATTCTCATTTTTACCCACATCACTACCCACCCACACCCCCACCCCCTATATACATGCTCTTTTATTTTCTTTTGGAATCACATTTATTCCTTCCCCTCATTACGTTCCCATAACAAATTCCCTTTGGATATTTCCTATTTTACAAAACCTATCATACATTCTAGTACTCATTTACATCTATAGGTGCTCACTTCAAAGAAAAGATCCGGTATTTGCATATCTGTGATCTATTTCACTTATTAGCGTGTCCTCTAGAATACACTTTTAACTGTACTTCCAGTATGCTTGTGTTAGTTGTACATAGTACAGTATGTGTCCTGTACTGAGATTCCATATTTTTGTGGAATTGTACAACATCGCCTTTTGCACCTATCAGTTTACTTAGGTTTTTCATAGTCTAGCTGAAGGTTTGTAAATTTTGTCTTTTCAAACATTAACTTTTCATTTCATTGATCCGTTTGTTATCATTTAGGCTCCATTTGTTTTACTCTTCCTCAATTTCTGATATTTGCTCTGGGTATTGCACACTTTTTCAGTGCTTTGATTGCCATCATCAGAACTTTGCTTTAAAATATTTTACATGTTTGATTTATTGCCTATTGCTCTATATTCCCTCCTTTGCATTGCTGTTAGTGCATTTCACAGATTTGTGTATATTGGGTTTGCATTTTTGTCTTCACAACATGGAAACAGTACCAGAGCAGAATGGTCCACTGTATCTATTTATAATATATCATTTTGCATTGTAAAATAGACTTTTGTCCCTTTTTGTGATTTTCCTTAAAGTTATTTCATGAAATATAGCTATACTTTCTCCATTTTGTTTTCTGTTTTTAGTCTATTTAACAGTGACATAACTTCTGTTTGGTATCAAACCTATCAAGTATTTCTTGATAGGTCAGTATAGTGAACATAAATTAATTTTAATGAACTATGTATGGACAATGGAATAGCACTCAGGCATAAATAAGGGTAATTTGATTTGAATTTAGGTAAATGCATAGATATTGACACCATATCGCTAAGTGAACTAATAAGACCAAATGTAACACGGGTTCTGTCATGCAAGAAGCCCAAAATGTATGTAACTCAAAGAGCAAAATAAAAGAAAGATGAGAGGAAAAAGGAGGTAGATTTTGTGAACATGGTAAGGACATGTGGGAAGGCAGTGGAACAGAGGGCAGGGAGAAAAAAGAAGCAGATCACTGAGATAAAATGCATATTCTGTGCCAGTCCCTGAAGATGAATGTAATTATTATGTATCACAAACATAAGAATATCAAAAGTATGTTTCATTTGTAAGTTTATAAATTACCTGTTATTTATAATAACAAATTCACTCAGAATCCTTATTGCTGTCTGAGCCATCAGTGGTAAATCCAACAAACAAATAAAATATTCTAGCCAAGCGTGGTGGCTCACACCTGTAATCCCTGCACTTGGGTGGCAGAGACAGGAGGATTGCTGAGTTCGAGGTTTGCCTGGGCTACATAGTGAGCTCAGGGCCAGCCTGAACTACAAAGAGGGACCCTGTCTCAAAATTAATTAATTATTCTAATACCTAACAGCATTAATCACCAAAATCAATTACTACATTTTCATGTGTTTTGCATCTTGAATTTAATTGCCATCAGTTTTGTTCCCTTTAGTTCTCCTTTAAATAGATTGTTACTATCTTTTGTCTAGAGTATTGCAATCTTTGCCTAAAACCTTGCCAATTTCAATATCATATCCAAAAAAGATATGCTCTAAATTACTTGGATTTGTCATTGCAATGTAGAAGTTTATTATATTACTCATATACATTTAGATTGATATACTTGGTATAAGATGCTTTCAAAGATTTAATTGTCCATTTGCTATCTGAGTATATTCTCTTTTGTTTTATTTTTATTCCTGTTTGTTTAGAGACAAAGTTTCTATACATAGGCTGGGGTGGTCTTGAGCTCATTATGCAGCCCAGGGTCATCTCTAAGTTGTAGGGATCTTCTTGCCTCAGCCCCCGCTGCAGGATTTACAGGTGCACGGCACCACGCCCAGCAACATGATGACCAATTTTATTATTTTCTTTTTCACATTCTTCCAAGTTAAGGATTAGTTTCAAGTCAGTTTTTCTTTTTAGACTAAATTAACCTGGAGTTTTCTTCAGGAAGAAACATTAGAAGACTGAGCTTCAGACTGTTTTGCCTGACAGAGTGTGTTGGGTGCAGAGTTAGCGAGAGCAAAGGCCCTTTTCAAGGGGGTGAAGGCAAAGAACAACATGTATATCTGGAAAGATACCAAACATGAGCTGACTGAAAACTTAGCAAACATAGAGGAGAAGAACTGAGAACAGCCCAGACCTGAAACATGATTTGAAAATGTAGGAAGCGAATGGTACAGAAATAAAGAAATAGATAATGTAGTTGTTGTACTTATTGGACTCAAGGTGTTTCCCATTAATTAAGGCCACATTTAACTTGCTGATTATTTACACTGCAAATTTCTCCTTTAAAGTGTTTGAAGTACCCTAAACTTTGAAAGACTCAAGGATGTACATGACTGAATGTGCATACTTGTATAAATCCATGTTATTTATCTTAACTATTTGCATACATTTAGAATACATTTAATATACATTTATCTGAAATTATAATGTTACATGATAAAACATTCCTTTTAAACCCCAAAAGATCAAGATAAATATTTCCTTGTTTACCACTCCATTTTAATCCTTGGCTTCATGATTATCAGACCTTAGAGAATTTAATAGTATTTGGTGAAAATAAAAAAATATGTCCTAGATTCACTGTACACATTTGTAATGAGAGCTGGGAGGCTGATGGAGGATAACCAAGAGCCAAGACTCGTGGACAATTTCATGAGCTCACTGTGCAGCTCAAACTAAAACCAAATGTACTGAGAAGCTGAGAGGTGGCTCAGGAGCTAACCAGCTCAGCTACTTAACCCCTAGTCCTTTAAAAGACTGGTGATCAAACATTATATATGACAAGAAATGGAAACCTTAATACTATGTAACCAATAGGGACTGAATTTGTAGCATCTATGATGAAAATATACTCCTGTTTTCTTGTTTCAGAGTCAGGAAAATGTAAAGGTGTGTGTTTTACACATATTTTACACATATGTGTTTTACACATATTTACACATATATATATGTGTTTTACACATATATATATATATATCCAGTAATATTTGGTTTGATTTAGTTATTAATTTTGCAACCCAGCATGTAAGCATGCCTCTGTATGTATTGTATTTTAGAGAAGGACTCATCTATTCTTGTTTAAATTTGAACTTTGCTTTTGTTCTTTGAATTAAATCTTTCCAAGAAAAACTAAATATGAAAGTCCTGAAGGTTAATGGAATAACCCAGAACACAATCCCGAGAGGATTGTACCTTCACAATTTTATTTGCTGAAAAGTTCTACCAGTTGCCATGGAAATCGTCTTCACAAAATCCATATGTGGCGATAGCATAATAAATGCAGTATGACCAGACTTAATGTAGAATAATACAAGGGGTAATCAAAACAGATGTGTATTTAAATAAAAATACTTCTGGAAAGGCCCTACTGTCATTAACACCCCACCCCCAAATATTTCTTTTAGCTTGGAATATGCTTCCCTCATCCTTTCTGCCACTGTATGAAGCAGCTTCTGAGGTTCCTTTTGTGTCTTTCGGAATTGAGATGGGGTGAGCATGGCTGCCCAGAGCCGCGCAACAGAATGAGAGGGTTGTGAAAACATTGCCGTGCATCTCGACCTCACGATTTCCTGGATCTGGCACCGTGAGTCCTCTGATTCTTCCCCAAAGTAGCAGTGACCTTGAAAGGAGGGGCCTCAATAGCATAACTAAAGAAACTCGAGGAAGATGGTCAATCAGTGTTTTGAAGATAAGAAACAAAAGCAGTGTGTCTTTTATTGTAACAATTTCTAATTGAAATGAACATCATATTTGTCAATCACGTCTGTGTAGAAAAAAGTAAATCTTGAGTCATGTCATAGTTTAAGCAAAGCATGTCTCAGTTCTAGGAAAGTTTTTCCTCTGTTAGAATGTGGTGTTCGCATTACATTTTGGGTTAGAATGAATCGCAAAACTAGATCGACCTTACCATTATGTTGTGAGCTTACTTCATGCCCTCCAAAATGAATACATATAAATTTACTTACCATTTCTTCAGAAGGAATAAATACAAGTATGTCCTGTTAAGTTGGCAAACTGTTAGTAAAATATGTAAATAAATTTCAAAATACGGTAACATACTTCTAGAAAATATGACATGCTACATCTTATTTAATATCCCAGCAAGGATATTTAGTTCTTAGCAAGGGGGATAGAACAATGTTATCAATCCAATCTAAGGTCAAAAGGCTAAAAACTAAATAAAAACATTTGCAGAAGAGAAATTGATATAACTGGATGAATGTGTCTTACATTTAAGCTCCCAAATGAATGAAATAGGCGACTAGTTAAACACTGATTTCTAGGCTCCATAGCTAGAGATTCTGATTCCATACTACCTGTGAAGTAGGATTCAGAAATCTGTGTTAATAGTAAGTTTCCAGCTGATGAGCCTGTCGGCTCAGTGAACAGCCTTAGAGTAGCGTGGATCTAGTATTTGCATGAGGGAGAGATTTTTCCTATAAAGCTGAGTGACTGGGTTTTAACAATACCTGTTTCATAGTTCAAAATAAAATGCAATACAATAGTGTGTGTGTGTGCACACGCGTGTGTGCGTGCGCCCATACACGCGCGCGCGCATGTGATTCAGTAGAAGCTTGGGAAAAGTTATCAGCTTCATTACCAGAATTTTAATGAGTATATCTCTTTTCAATTGTCAAAGTACTCAAACAAAGAAAGCCTAACTGCCCTCAGATTTTGCTGAGCTTCAGAGCAATTTGTTGTCCCCTAAAACTAATACAGGAATTGAGGTAGACTTGAAGACAACCTCAGCTTGCTTTTCGAAAACAAAGGTTGGTGCAGTCTGCATCTCGGAGCAGGTTCAGAGGCCCAGACCCGGAGTCACCACGCAGACTCGGGCAAGGTTCCAGAGCACACTTCCGCCTTTACTGAGGGTTATATACACTAATAGGGAACAGAGAGTGGGTGTGGGTATATGTGTACATAGACAAGGTGGTTCGTCTCACTGTGGGATCTAATACGGTTAGCTGTGACGTGTTGGATAGTATATTTTACTTAATATGGTTAGTTCTTCGATGAGTGAAGGAGTCACGACCAAGAGGGAGCAGGAGTCACCCACCAGGTCCAGGTAAGTCTCTACACGTAGGAGAGAGTGTCCTCAGGCTCCATCTTCCTTAGGGGCTCTCATAGTGCGCTGAGATGTGTGTGCAGTGCACTTAACCCATCCAAGCTTGAACTTCCCCTTCAAAAGGATTAAGTCATGTCCTATATTGGTACAAGTTCTCAATGTTGAGCGTAGTCATGACATGTATGTATAATGTATCAATAAACATTCAAAAAGTCAAAAAGATGATGTGAATTCATATTATTTTGTTAATATCTAAAACC
>PVIC010058322.1:0-10412 GCA_004025085.1 Thryonomys swinderianus | reverse complement strand
CCAGTAATGTTTGTTTTATATAGTTGGGTGCATTAGAGTTTGGTGCATAAATATTTATGATTGTTATTTCTTTCTCTTGGATAGTTCCCTGTACAAGAATATAGTGACCTTCTTTATCTCTTTTAATCAGTTTGGGTTTGAAATCTATTTTATCTGCAAACAAGATAGCCACTCCTGCTTTTTTGCAGTTTCCTGTGGCGTGGAGGATTGTTTCCCAACCTTTTATTTTCAGTCTATGGGTTTCCTTCTCAATTAGGTGTGTTTCCTGTATGCAGCAGATTATAGGATCTTGCTTCTTGACCCAACTGCTAGTCTGTATCTTTTAATTGGCCCATTGAGGCCATTGACATTAATGGTTATGACTGATCTGGACATATTCAGAGCTGCCATGTTTCCCTGTTCTTGGTTCTTTTCTTCTTTGCTTTTCCCCTTTTCTATTTAGTTTCTTGTTTGTCCCAATGAATTCACTCTCCTGGGTCCTGTGGGTATGGAATTTTCTGTGTTTTTTTCTAAGATGTTCTTTAGAAAGTTTTGAAGTGTAGATTTCGTATTTGTGAAGTTTTTCAGGTGTTCTTTATCATGGAAGTGTCTTATTTCTCCATCTATTTTGAAAGATAGTTTTGCAGGATACAACAATCTAGGTTGGAGGTTGTTTTCCTGCAATGCTTGAAATACTTCCCTCCAGGCTCTCCCTGCCTTGAGTGTTTGTGTTGAAGTCTGCTGTGATCCTAATGGGCTTCCCTTTGTGGGTGATTTTCTTCCTTTCTCTCATTGCTTTCAGTATTTCATTCTTTTGTTGTGTGTCTGGAACCTTGAGACAGGGTCTCACTTTGTAGTTCAGGCTGGCCCTGAGCTCACTATGTATCCCAGGCAAGCCTGGAACTCAGCAATCCTCCTGTGTCTGCCTCCAATTGCTGTGATGACAGGAGTGAGCCACCACGCCCGGCTAGATGTAGATATTTTTATATCAGGGGGTTTTGGAGTCTGATAGACCTCATTTATCTGTATGTCTAGTTCTTTTCCTGTGAAGTTTTCTGTTGTTATCTCTGACAATAGCTTTTTTATGTCTTTTAAACTGTGTCCTGCTTCTTCAGTGACTCCAATCAGTCTTATATTATTTTTCTTTGAGTCATCTAGAAGCTATTGGATTGATTTCCCATGGTCCCTTGCTCTTTTCCATAGGTTATATCTTTCCTGCTCGTTGGCTGCTATGCTGTCCTCTAGGTCTGAGATTCGGTTCTCTGCTTCATTCATTCTACTTTGCAAGCTTTCATTCTCCTTCATCACTCCCTGGAGCTCTGCTTTAAGCTGTTAAAAATGTTCCATTGCGCCGGGCGTGGTGGCTCATGCCTATAATCCCAGCACTCGGGAGGCAGAGACAGGAGGATTGCTGAGTTCGAAGCTTGCCTAGGCTACATAGTGAGCTCAGAGTCAGCCCAAACTACAAAGCGAGACCCTGTCTAAAAAAAAAATGTTCCATTGCTTCTGCTATCTTGGATTCTATCATCTTGCTGATCTCTTCTTTAATGATGTCTTTCACTCTAGACAGTATCTCTGTTTTGATCTCAGAGATGAGTTCTGATTTCCATTTTACTAGATCTGCTTTAGTTACCATGTCCAAGAGTCCTGGTGTTTGAGTTTCAGTTTGCCCTAGTTCCCTTTTCTCTGAATTTCCCTGTGGTGGTGATCTGTGTGTTTGGTTTTTTGTATATTTTCTCATTTGTACTCTTTTTTTTTTTTTAGACAGGGTCTCTCTTTGTAGTTCGGGCTGGCCCCGAGCTCACTATGTACCCCAGTCAAGCCTGGAACTCAGCAATCCTCCTATCTCTGCCTCCCAAGTGCTGGGATTATAGGTGTGAGCCACCACACCCAGCACTGTGGTCTGTGGTATTGATTGTTGGTGGGCGTGAGTCACCACGCCCAGCATTGTATATGGTTATGGGGGATCAAACTCAGGACCTTGTGCTTGTGAGGCAGGTGCTAGAACCACTGAGCTAAATCTCAGGCCCTCATTTCTACTCTTTTGTTGTTACAATGCTGTTTGTTTGATTCTTTGCCTGATGACAGGGCAATGTTTTTTGCAGTTCTCTTTCTTTCTATTATTTGGGGCCCTTTGGATGTGGCACCTTTCTGAGGTGTCCTCCTTGACTCTGTAATGACCCTTCAGAGTTCTCAGTTCTAACACATCATGGGAGGTAATTGAGCAGAATGATCACATCATCTTTGTTACCATAATACAATCAGTGCCAATATCAGCATTAAACATAGGAAATAAAATGAATAGTTTTGTTAATTTCTATTCTGAAGACTTTGAGCTCATGAGTTACCTCTATGTCCATATGGCAAAATTTAGAATTAATCAGCAATGTGTATATAACATGTAGATCATAAATGTACCCCCAGAACCCTTTGAGGATAAAAGGTCACTGGGAATCAGGGAGGTAGGGAGACAGGAGGAGAGTGAAATAGGGTTAGCAGATTTATGAAGATCACCTAGACTCGAGAACCTCATATATGCCAGTGGGTAATAGAGGATAAAAGGGCATATATAAAACAGCACCAGGGGGCTGGGGATTTAGCTCAAGTGGTACCGTGCCAACCTTGGACACACAAGGGCCCAAGTTCAATCCTTGGAACCGCAAAAAAAAAAAAAAATTAATAAAACAGTACCAAGTGAAAGCTGTAAGACCGTTGGAGACTTTGCACACCTTCTTATAACAGTACAGGAGAAGAAATAGGGCAGCCTAGGAGTCTTTTACTTCTGGGTATTGCTTTTGACAGGAAGATAGGAGAGGGTGTGGGGACAAGAGGTGAATAGAGGGATCTAGGAGTAGATGGCAAGAAAGAAGCTAGATTCCTTTTTTTTTTTTTTTTTTTTTTTTAAATCTTGCCTGGTCTTGGCATGGCTCCAGTTTCGAGGGACACAGGAAATTGCTCCGGCTCCTCTAGGGTCTTGGTCCTCACTACACAGCTCCAGGGTGGGGAGGGGGCCGGCCGGCCGGCAGGCCTCAATCCTCTGCTGTGGGGATGGTGCCCAGGGGTACCCGACTCCTCTCTGCATGGCTCCAGGGTGGAGTGGCTTCGGTCAGCAGGCCTCAGCCCTCCGCGGCGGGAACAGGATGGCACCTGGGGTACCCAAGCCCTCTGATTGTATTATTTTTTTAATGGGTCTGTTTTAGAGGTATGGTAAGTGCCTTCTAACAGAAGAATCTTTAATGGGTTTTCAAAGTACCATAATATTAAGAGCATGGATTTTTAGAACAGACAATCTTGGGTTCCATTCCCAAGCATATACTAAACTTCTTAACCCGTTTGTTTTGTTTAGTGTGGTATTAGGGATTTTAGGACTACTGTCTTTAGAAGAAGTAGTAAGCATCTAAAAATAATAAACTTAATAATACATATTTATCCAGGACAATGTAGAGTTTGTTGCATAAAATCGAGGAAAATTACAAAGTGTAGTGAAATGATCTGAAACATTTACTTGGAGGATATAGTGACTTTTCATACATTTTAATATGTATAATCTTTAAGCTGAGCAAATTTAGGTCAGCTGAGCCTTTAAACTACTAACCTTCATTACCACTTTCTGGTCTTCTGTTCTGTAAATTCTTTTGCCACGAATGTTAAGAGAAATGCATCAGCCTTCCATTCACTTAAGGAGAGCTGATGTATAGAACGTTCAGTAAAGTTCCTTCTGACTATTCTTGCTTCTGTTTGAAATTATTTACTTAGGTGGTCAACTCATAGTAACTACTGTGTACACCTTACTGAAGTATAGCAGCAAGTCTCCACAGTTCCTGCAGATCACAGAGAAAATTATTCAATTTTTTTTTGCTAGTTCATAGCTAGTTTACACCATCATCAAAACACAGAATAAATATGACTGAAAAAATGAGTTACCACTTTTTGCTCCAATTTAATTGATTCTTGACCTTAAATTTTCCTTAAATTTTAGAAGTGTGTAGTGCTCGCTTCGGCAGCACATATACTAAAATTTTAGAAGTGTGTATAGTTAATTAGCACAAACTTGAAAGAATAAAACATTAAGAAAAAAATTAGTAAAAATTATGGTGCCAGGCTTGGTGGCTTAAGCCTATAATCCCAGCACTCTGGAGGCAGAGGGAGGAGGATTGCTGAGTTCCATGTTTCCCTGGGCTACATAGTGAACTGAGGGCCAGCCTGAACTACAAAGCGAGACCTGGTCTCAAAAAAAAAAAAAAAAAAATTATGAAACTTGAAAAAAGCACTGTGGTGTTGTCCAACACTTCATTCATTTTAACATTTTAACATTTCAGAAATTTAAGAACTAACATTGCTTTATATTAGTTGACATTTGCAAAATATTCACGTAGTGATAAAGTTAGAATGAGAACCTCAGTTTGCCAATTTCTGGTGAAGGTCAAAATTTGAGCAGTAAAATTCATGAACAAAATAAAGCAAAACAAATAATCCTAAGTTATTCTGCCTTGTTTTGTTTAATTAAGTGTATCCTGTTCTTGGAGTTTCACTATGATTCATAGCTTGAAGAACTGGATTCTCCCAGTGAAAGGAATCTCAGTTTCTCTTGAGTAATACTCAGGTTTCTTTGGTCTCTGTCTTTCATCTCTCTCTATATCTCTCTCTCTCTCCCTCCCTCCCTCCCTCCCTCTCTCTCTCTCTCTCTCTCTCTCTCTCTGTCTTTCTCTCTCTCTCTCTCTCTCTGTCTCTCTCTCTCTCTCTCTCTCTCTCTTCCCAGTGGCTTCTGGGCTCTGAAGTGTATCATTTCAAGCCATCAGGGAAGGAACATATATTTCTGACTGAATTTTGGTTCTCTAATGTGTGGCCTCTTTCCCTCCTCCCTCCTCCCATGTGCTGTGCTGTACCTCACCCAGTTACTCTGGCACATGCTCCTAGTTGTCATGGTCCATTTGTATATTCACCCCAAGTCGCTTGCAAGCCTGTCCTACTCCCCAAACACATCTCCTTCCCTCTCCTCAGGCTGTTCACCACACATCCTACAAGCTCCAGAGGCTCTTCCTCACCGTGAATTTACTGCCTTTAGTAAAGGGTCATTAAGTTCTGGCTCTTAATATATACAAATTCATTCTTTTCTCTTTCTTGAAATATTGCCATTCCAGGCTGTCAGCTTCCTGTAGACAGGTGTTAAGTAAAAGTGGTGCTCACTTTGTGAATTTAATTCTTTCCACAATTCTGGTCATAAAGTGAATTGGACAAGAATTTCCTCATAAGGTCAACATTGAACCTAATCACTGAATTTGATTCAGTTCTCATCTAATTCAGTTTATGAGCAGAATAGTGGAAAGAATTAAGTTGGGGAACTGAGGTATCACTGTGGCTTAAAAATCAAAACTAAGCAGTGACTTTGAAATAACTATATTAGAGAAAAAGGAAAATAAGGTGCTTTTTTGTGTTTTTCCTCAATGAGGAATGATGACTTAAAGTTGAATATTTTTTCACTTACCTCTACTTCAAATAAAAATCCATAGAAGTAAAAATGCAGCATTTATTTGGTATTTCCTGCTTTAACAACGGGGTAGGAGGTATGTAATATTGAGAGAAAAATTATAGTGTTAATTTTAAAATGCATAGGGAAGATCCAGAAACAAATCCAAATATACTAAGCCACTTCGTCTTTGACAGAGGAGCCTAACATCCTCAATGGAGGAAAGATAGCCTCTTTAACAAATGGTGCTGGAAAAAGTGGACTTTAACCTGCCATAGACTAAAGCTAGACCTACCCATGTCACCGTGTACAAAACTAAAATCAAAGTAGATTAGAGACTTAAATGTAAAAACAGAAATACCAAACCTGCTGCAAAACAGGTTAGGTAAAACTCTTGAAGACACTGGCTTAGGGAAAGACTTTATGAATAAAACCTCTATAGCACAAGAATTACCAGAAGAAATCAGCAAATGGAATCTCTTTCTATTAAAAAGCTTCTGCACAGCAAAAGAAACCATCAGCAGAGCAAAAAGACAACCAACAGTATGGGAAAAAATCTTTACCAGTAATTCATCAGACAATGGGCCACTATCTGAATAGATAAAAAGCTTAAGAACATCAGTCCCCTCAAATTTAAAGACCCAATTCAAAAATGGGCTTTTGAAATGAACAGACACTTTTCAGAGGAAAAAGTGAAAGCTGCAAGAAGCATATGAAGAAATGCTCAACATCACTGGTCATGCAAGAGATGCAGATGAAAACAACTCTGAGATTTCATCTTCACAAAGAATGGCTGTTTTCTCAAAATTAGCCAGCAACAAATGCTGATGAGGTTAAGCAGAGAAAGGAAACCTTCTCCACTGTTGGTGGGAATGTAGACTAGTACAACCATTATGGGAGTCAGTGTGCAGATTCCTAAAAATAGTAGGATTAGAGGTGCCATTTGACCCTGCTATGGCCCTGCCAGAAGTATACAAAGAAGAATTAAAAGATTCATATCATAGTGACATATGTGCACACTTGTTCGTAGTAGCTCAGTTTGTGATAGCTCAATCTTAGGTAGACTACTAGAATAAATTGCTAGACTAGGTTAACAAATTTAACAAATAAAAATTCCATGATGCCCAGCCTGGTACATGCTGCATCAGTAGAAACAACCCAAATTCCCATCACCTGGAGACTGGATAAAGAAGATGTGGTTTTTCTATAAAATGGAGTGTTATGCTGCTATAAAGAATGATAAATTTGAGTTCATTTATAGTCAAATGGATGTACCTTCAGGACATACTCATAAGTAAAATAAATAGGTCACAAATGTGTAAATATCATATCTGTTCTCTGGTATGAGAAACTGAAGATGTTAATGAGTTCTAGAATGTATAATGGATATTGTGAAATAGAAAATATTCAAAGGGAATGTGGAGGAGTGAGTAATGAGGGGTAAAGAAAAAATGTGATGGTAATAAAGGGAAGCAAAATTTATGTATTTAGGTGGTGGGAGATTGTGGGGTGTGTAGGAGAATGACAAAAAATGAGAAATTGCATCATAATACTGATACAAATCCCCAATATTGAGTGTGATCATGGTTTCTTCATTTTTTGTCTTTGTTTTCTAGGGTTTTTAAAATAGAAATCAGTATTCTAGACTATTGATCATAGTTAATTGAAGTTCATGAACTTAGGATACATAGAAAATATGTATAGGAGAATTAAACACTGAGGAATAAAATTTTGAAACTCATATTTATTGAGTAATTGATATGAGCTGCAAATGAGTGGCTAGGTACTATCAAAATTAGAATTGTATTTTGTTTATCAGAATAAATATGAGAAAAGATTGGAAATGCTCCTCATGTTTTATTACTTGTGAAAATATATTAACTGGAACTAGATTAACAGACAAAATACAGATTTTTCCAGTTAAATTTGAATTTTGGATTTTAAAGAGAACAATGTCTGTAGTAAAAATGTGTCCCATACAATATTTCAAATATACTAAAAGTTGATTTTTTTTTTTTTTTTTTGTGAGACAGGGTCTCGCTTTGTAGTTCAGGCTGGCCCTGAGCTCACTATGTAGCTCAGGCAAGCCTCGAACTCAGCAATCCTCCTGTCTCTGCCTCCCGAGTGCTGGGATTACAGGCATGAGCCACTACGCCTGGCACTCTAAAAGTTGATTTTTGTAACTAAAACTGTACCAGGCTTGGCATCATGGAATTTTTATTTGTTAAATTTATTAACCTAGTCTAGCAATTTATTCTAGTAGTCTACCTAAGAATATAATAGATAGCTGGTAAGTGGGTTTAAAAAGCTTGTTATCAACATAAATTTCATGCCTCAAATTATAGGCACCTTTACGTATTGTGAGGTACTCAAGCTCTTCTCAGTATCTCATCCCTTTATTTTTTCATTCTGTAGTCATATAAAGTTATTTTGTTTGATTTATTTACAGATTTTTTTTCTTACCGAGTTTTATCCTAGTTTACTTTACAGCCATCATAAACTACTTGAGCAAAATACCAGTTTGCCTTTTTAAAAAAAAAATCTTTGTTCATGCTGAGCCCTGTGTTCAGAGTCCTGCATTATATACCTCTTCTCTACACCTGGCCAGTCCCTCTCTGTTGGAAAGGTCCAGGAGAGACTCCTGTAGACACTGTAACAGATTTGGAAGGAGAAGAGACTGTATATGGAGAATCTGAAGCTAGGAGTAGAAGTGCATGGTCAGTCTGAGGAGGATGAGGACTGCTAATGAGTAACCTTAATTGCTAGACTACAAAAAAACTAAATAGAAATTCTAAAATATGTCTTAGAAAGTAGACTCATGAAAGCAGAATAAAATGATTGTTGGGAAGGGGAGGGACTTGAAAGATATTTGTTGATCAAATGATTCAAAATGCCAGAAAAGAGATAAGGTTAAGAGATGTATTGTACATAATATGGGAGTGACAACTATTGACTATCACTGAGATGGATTTTAAGTGTTCTCATCATAAAAATAAGTACACGAGGTAACGCCAATGTTAATCAGCTTGATATACTACGATATATATTTATTTTCATGCATCACTAATGTATACATTTGTCAATTAAAAGCAAAAGATAACCGTGGGTCTTATAGTAAGGAGAAAAAATAACCTTTATTTCTGATGCTATTTAGTAATACTGTAACATGCAGTACTACTATAAAATCACTCAGAACTAGGATGAGTCTTTATGCTTTTTTAACTCTTATAAGGTAAATATTGGTGATAAAATATACCAAGGCCAAGGATCTCACTCAGTGGCAAGCACAAGGTCCTGAGTTCAATCCTGGGTACCATAAAAAAAAAAAAGAAAAGAAAAGAGAAATAAGCAGACATAATAATATATCATTACAAACTTACTGGAATTTTCTGCACATGAAGAGTAAAGAGGCTTCTTATTAGAAAGACTCATACAGGTAAATTTTACATGTTTTAATGTTTATTATAGCTTGGTATAAAAATAAATATTTTTAATGCTACACTTAAATTGTTCCAAGAGTTTAATTTTACTAATAGACTTTTTAAGAGAATAGATATAATAAATTTTTAAACTTTGCCATCCAAACTAGATGCTTAACTATCTTATTGCATAATCCTAATAAATTCATCACACAAGATTTATGAGAACCTATAGATGTAAATAAGTTCTAGAATATATGATAGATTTTGTGAAATAGGAAATATTCAAAGGGAATATGGTAGGGGAAAGTAATGAGGGGAAAGAATAAATATGATTTGGAAAGAAACAGAAAGAACATGCATATAGGGAACTGGGGGTTGTGGGGTAGGTGGGGATATGGGTAAAAATGAGAATTAATTCATGTCATATACTGGTACAAATTCCCCAATGTTGAGTGTGATTGTGAGCTGAATATAAAATGTACCAATAAAGAATTCATCTTCAAAAAAGATTTATGAAAAACTAGTTTGCTGTATTTAGTGACATGATATAAATATGCTTAGGTATTTGTTTAAATCAAGGAAATAGATGGTGTAGTATCTGCTTGTAACACTAGGTGGTGGTAACTGATTTTAGAAATTGTGAAACTCTTCTGGTCATATGTTCTTTATATTCTGTTTTGTTTTGTTTTGTTTTGAGACAGGATCTCACTTTGTAGTTCAGGCTGGCCCTGAGCTCACTATGGAGTCCAGGTGAGCCTTGAACTCACAGTAATCCTCTTGCCTCTACCTCCTGAGTCCTGGGATTAACAGGCGTGAGTCACCACGCCCAGCATTGTAGTGTTTGGTACCAGGGATTGAACTCAGAATCTTGTGCTTGCAAGGCAGACACCAGAACCACTGAGCTAAATCGCTGGTCCCTGTTCTTTATATCCTTAAAAATTATTATATATCCCAGAGAAGTTTTACTTGCAGATTATAAGCCAACAGTGATGAATATTTTTCATGTGAGAAACTGAGAAAATTTTAAAATCTATGCTAATTCATTTTAAGATAAAATAATATGCCCACTACTTCTCAATATAAATAGCCTTCTCTACGCCTTGTCCTTTCAATCTCCATGACATTAACTCTCATCTTTGTGTTGATTTCCAAACATTTACTTTAAAGAAACTATTTTTCAAAACCAAGGTAATAATTGCTTTCTTTTTAATTTTTTTTTTTTTTTGAGACAGGGTCTCACTTTATAGTTCAGGCTGGCCCTGAGCTCACTATGTAGCCCAGGGAAGCCTCGAACTCATTAATCCTCCTGTCTCTGCCTCCCGAGTGCTAGGATTATAGGCATGAACCACCACGCCCGGCACTGTGGTATGTGGTATTGATTGCTGGTGCGCATGAGTCACCATGCCCAGCATTGTATGTGGTTACCGGGGGATCGAACTCAGGATCATTGCACTTGCGAGGCAGGTGCTGGGACCACTGAGCCAAATCTCCAGCCCCCGTCTTTTAAATTTTTAGAAATCCCCTTAATGTCATTTGTTATTCAA
>PVIC010058321.1:0-10412 GCA_004025085.1 Thryonomys swinderianus | reverse complement strand
TGGTGGCTCATGCCTGTAAATCCAACACTGCCTCCTGGCAGAGGCAGAAGGATTGCTAATAGTTCAAGGCTAGCCTAGGCTACATAGTGAGTACAGGGTCAGTCTGAACTACAAAGCAAGACCCTATCTCAAAAAACTAAAAAAAAAAAAAAAAAAATCAAATGGAATGGATTTCACCTTATTGAAAAGCTTCTGCACAGCAAGAAAAACCAAGAGACCAAAAAGACAGCCTACAGGGCTGGAGGGTTAGCTCAGTGGTTCCAGCACCTGCCTCGCAAGCGCAAGGTCCTGAGTTCGATCCCCGGTAACCACATATAATGCTGGGCGTGGAGACACGCCCACCAACAATCAACACCGCATACCACAATGCCAGACATGATGGCTCACGCCTGTAATCCCAGCACTTGGGAGGCAGAGACAGGAGGACTGCTGAGTTAGCGGCAGCTTGCCTGGGCACGATAGTGAGCTCAGGGCCAGCCTGAACTACAAAGCGAGACCCTGTCTCAAAAAGCAAAAAAAAAAAAAAGACAGCCTACAATACGGGGAAAAAATTATCAGCTATTTCTCAGACAAAGGACTACTATTAGAGTATATAAAGAACTTTCATTTGAAAGTTTAAAGACCCACCAAATTTAAAGACCTAATTCAAAAATGGGCATGTGAGATGAACAGACACTTTTCAGATGAAGAAGTAAAGGCAGCAAAGAGACACGTGAAGAAATGTTTAACATCATTGGTCATTTTAGAGATGCAGATGAAAACAACACTGAGCTTCCATCTCACTTCACAAAGAATTGCTGTTATCACAAAATCAACCAATAACAAATGCTGATGAAGTTGTGGGGAGAAAGGAACCCTTCTCTATTGCAGACTATTGCAACCATTGTGGAGATTCCTAAAAAACCTAGTATAATAGGCCCCATTTGGCCTTAATGTTTCCCTGCTAGGCATATACATGCAAGAATTAAAAGCATCATACCTCAGTGACATATGTGCACCCATGTTTATAACAGCTCAGTTTGTAATAGCTAAAACTTGGAAATATCCCAAATGCCCATCAGCTGGAGACTGAATAAAGAAGGTATGAGATTTTTTTAATAAAACAGAGTATCACTCAGCCATTAAAAAAATAATAAATTTGAGTCATTTATAATCAAGTGGATATACCTTGAGAGCATACTCATAAGTGAAATAAATAGGACACAGATGTGTAAATATAATACCATTTCTCACGAGAAACTGAAGGTGTAAATGAGTTCCGAAAGGTATAATAGGTACTGTGAAATAGGAAGAAAATGTTCAAAGGGAAAAGGGAAAGGAGGTTAGAGGAAAGAAAAGAAGGGAAATAAATTTGATGGGTTAATAAAAAAGGAAACAAAGTTTAGGTATAAGAAGGCGGGACTGTAGGGAGGGCAGAGGAATGGAAAAAACTGAGTGTCAAGACATGTGAAGTACAAATTCTCAATGTTGAATGTGATCATAATGTATGTATAAAACACAAATAAAATCAATTTAAAAATAAAAACTACTATATGGAAAAGTGGCTAAAAATGAAGATTAGACTTACAAGGTTTATTTTAACAGATTTCTCTCAGTAATAATTTTCCATCCTTGATAAAAAATTCATACTTTCTAATGGTACAGGAAGGACATCATTGACATGTAAGTTTCATCTCCCACTCTAGAAACAGAAAGATATCCAGAGTGGTCTTCTGGTACTTGCTACTTTTTACGAAATTTTATTTCAAAATAGTATCTTAGATCTGCATATTGTTAGCCCCTTCAGTAACATTTTGCTCCAAAGTTCACTTCAGAACCCAGTGGCCTGAACAACTTGTAATGATTAAACCTGATATATTCTTCATAGTACTCTGAGCCAGACAAGGGATTTAAACTTGTAACATAGTGTAAAGGGCCAGGATGATGACTGACTCAGACACTGAGAATGAACTAAGAGAAGTCCATAACTTCCTAGGGAAATCTTTAATCATGCTTGGACTTATGTACCATAGTTCTTATGCTCATTCTAGAAATAATATTCATTGGTCATCGGGCACCATTTCATGTAAGAACAATCTAGATGTCATATTCTTATGTTTGAATTGACTCATTAGATATTTTGTAGTTTTTGTAATTGTGCTATGAGATTAATAACATCATTTAAAATAACAAAGAAACTGTGCAGTGGTCCCATCCTTCAGACATGTTTTCCCTGAGGATAACAATAATCTTATGTGATGCTGAGGAGTTGTTGAGAAAAGTTGACAGAAGAGACAGTAGCACCAACCAATGAGCCAGTCAGTAGCCAAATTTATGAATACTTGCCGGGGCTGTCCACTTAGGTATTTTTGAAGACTGAGTGATGGTAAGAACAAAAAATATAATAACAATTTGCAACTTATATTTAAGATCGAGTTTATAATTTGGGTGTAACAAGTTCATCCTATGCCAGATACTGTTTCATCAAACTACTGGTACCCTTGGTAAATGGAAATGTGTGTGAAATCCATAGAGTAGGTTAGGATAAGCCCATCCTGGGCATCACATAGGACCCCAGTCCCATATTCATGTGCTCCTTTATATAGTCTGAGGCTGAACACATGTCAGTGATCCCCAAATGCTCAGATCCAAGCAACATCAGCACCCAGAAGCTTGTTAGAAATGAAGGTTCTCAGTGCTGTGCACCCCAGATGTCCTGAGTCATGGGTTCTGGGAGGAGGCAAGCAATCAGTGTTTAAGAAGCCACCAGCTAAAGTTTCAGACTTGCTAACTTAGAAAATGGGCTGCATTGATAAGTTAAGCCAAACCCCAAGCTTATATAATTTCCCATTTTCTTTCTACTATAGTTTGGATCTTGAATATCCCACTGGAGCCTCTGCATTCCTTCTGGTCCCCAGGAAGGCCATACTGGGAATACCATTAGGATGTAGAACCTAGTGGGAGGTCTTTAGGTTACTGTATGTCTGAATGTTTAAAAACTTGAACCAAAAGTTGATTCATACTTTTCTCCTGCTACTATGCAATATTACCAACATTATTAACACTAACAGGACTGTTTGTGTTAGAAGAAGAAGAATGTAGAACAATAGAATCATAGCCCCTCTTTCTACTTTGGAAGCCCTGAAATACATAAGAATCTCACCTACAACCACTCAACCTAAGAAACTCAGAACCATGAGCATCTTGGCAAGTTTCTCTTTATCCCTCATACATATGTATTATTAGAGAACATATGTTGTTTAATCAAAAGATAACATTACACTACGCAATGTTCATGAGCACTTGCAAATATTTCACTCACAAGCTGTCATTGCTAATTATCCAAAAAAATATAAATATTCACATTTGTCCAAATTCCTTCAACTTCCTCCCTCTGAATCTCTTTGGAAAACAGCAGCCTTGAGCAGGAGTCCCTTGCTCAACCAGACAAAACTGAAATGCAGAATCCACTAACTTAAAAAACAACAGTCTACGATTATAAGGTCACTATTATGTGGCGGAGACAGACTTTGGTAGCTGTGTGGAGGTGCTAGGTTGGCAGCTCATGTAAACACAGTGGGAAAAAGCCGAGGTTCAGTTCAGGCAGATCCTGAGTCAAACTGTAGGATTCAAATCCCAGATCTGTCTTTTCATTCCCCTTTGTGAAATGCAGACAGTGGTCTCTAATAGAGTTGCTGAGGATCACAGCAGCTAATCCATTCATGTCCTGTTTTATATCTCCAAACCATCCCAGGTCAGTGATTCCCAAGGTGCTCAGATCAGAGGACTAGCAGCACCCAGAAGCTTTCAGAAATGCAGATTCTCGTTCCCATATATCACACTGTCCTGAGTCATGGGCTTCAGGTGGACCTAAGCAATCTGTTCTGAATAAGTCCACCAGGTGATGCTTAAACAGCTAAAATTTGACTTAATGACCTAGAAAATGAGTCACATAGTCATGAAACATAATGATATATATTTATATAATCTGAGGGGTTTTTTTACCTGTTTTTATGAAGATGGTTCATCTGCTCATAACTATCACATAGTGTGACTGTCAGAGATATAACAGTGTTTATGCAGGTAAAATGTTATGTTATTGTCTATTATATTGTGGACGGAGGCATAGAAAGTGTTCTGTTATGTCTTTAAATGTTGCTCAAATAAATCCCCTTTAAATAATAAAAATAGGGTCAGGAATGTAGACCATTTCACCAGCACATGAGAGGCCCTGGGCTCAATCCCTATCAAAAAAAAAAAAGGAAATAAATATATTTTAGGGAATTTTTTTCCAGGGTCATATATAGTGTTCTACTTCCAGTATTTTTATCTTTAAGGATTATAGACATTAGAGGTTTTGATCTTCTGGATTTCAATATTTTGAATGATAGCATTCAAGATTATGGTTTTTGAAATTATGGCCCACTCTTGTTCAGAAACTTGTCACCAAAGAGCCCACCCCTAACAGTGCTTTTCTAGAAATAAATAATAACTTGGCAAATATTAACTAGGTTAACATGAATGCCAAAACACAGAAACACCACAAAAGATAAAGATTAAATCAGTCCCCAAACATCTCGTCTCACCAAAAACCTTAGCACTGACCCTGAGCACTTACAAGTCTAGACAGTGGTACAAAACAATTTTGCTGTATTTAAAGTGGAAAGTATAAAGTATTGAGTTCTCAAGTGCATAAGAAGCAAAATATTTCAAATCAGACTGAACCAAACAACTTAATTACATTTAAAGTTAAGAAAATTTATCTCACAGGCTTCTTGTAAATAGCAAAACCAAATCTCTAGCACACAGTGATCACTCCTTTGACGTTGGCCTTCAGACAAAAGAGTTCTTACCAAAGAAAGTGTCTGAGGCTATTCTAACACAACACTGACTGGGGCACCAGAAGACACAAAGCTTGTACCTCCACTCAGGCAAAAGAACAGTTGAGAATGGAGTGAAGGAAGCTAGAGAGTATTTTGTTCAGGACCAGCCTTCCAGAGCCATTCATAATCTGGATTAATGTACCCCAGGGGCTAGATTCATAGCAGATTTAGATCTTACTTTCTCAAAACCAGCTAGAAGAAAAGGTGCTTTTCTCAAAAGTAGAGAACTGGATGATGTTATTTGGGGGTGAATGACTAGAGTGCAAAGAATTGCTTTCTATCCTTTCATAGACATCAGACATAACTCTTCAGCAGTAAAGATTGTCAACAGAAATTTCTCCATAGAAAGCCATGAAAAAATATGTCAAGATAGTGGTCTGTTTATGTGCTAGTATAACAGATAGCAGGCTAGGCAGAAATAAGTCTCGTTAAGATAGAACACTGCAGAAAGCTTATCTGCACTCTAGATACCAAGCCATGACCATAAAAAATTCAAGTAAAGATCACCAAATCAAGGCACTTGAATGTAGTCTGACAAATAATGCCTAGAGATCTTCACTTATATATGATATTAAAAGATTATAAAGGAATTTGCCAAGTGGCTGGTCCAGTACTATGGTGAATACAAATGAAATGTACTGTCATGTGAATATTTAATAGGCCACAGAGAATGGGTATGGAATCCAAGTTCATTTCTTTCATAGCAAAAAACTAGAAGTGATGCTGTGACAGAGTAGTTATTCAGAATCTACATGTCAGATATTTAACAAAATCAGGGAGATGAAGGGAAGAATCCTGGTGGAAATTGTATCTTTCAGGTCCTGGGGAGACTTTTGTGGCTACCAAGCTGACCAGTCTGACCAGTCCACACCCTCTGTGTAGGATCTCACTTCTTGTTTTAGAACCTTTGTGAGGCACTCCAAGAAACCAACTGAAAAATCACCAACTAACATCTCAGACACCTGCAAGTGTTTGGAAGTACCTGGCTTTCTATTTGTTTATTTGAGGAGTAATTGTACAGTACTGTAGTCTTCTGTCTCTTCACCCTAAATGGCTGAACTTCTCCTTACAAGCTATGTTTATCTGAGTAGGCAGTGTCTCTAAAGGCTGTGGTAATGATATGGGTCCTTTCTGTTTGGTATCCAACAAAAAACTTTCCTTGTTGTGCGAAGGACCACAAAAATCCAGTGTTGTGTCACATGACATCCTCTTGCTTCCATCTAGAAACAGTATCTATGACTGAGTCACCTCCTCAGGCTCAGTGCTACACACCGAGGACCAGTGAGGTGTCAGACAGCCTTCACAAACCATCTCCTGCAACCAAGCACTGTTGCAGGAGATGGGAACTAAAAGAATAGAAGCCAATATTCTCACTCCCTGTTTGCCAGGAGAGTCCTTTCACTCAAGTGCTCTCTTATGTGGATATGTGAAGAAAGGAATTGTATAAATATATAATGTATATACAAATGTACAATGAAGAAAACAGTACAAAAGAATACATCAACAGTGCAAATATTTACAATGTATCCCAGATATATGTTAAATTGCTTAGAGGCGAGCAAAGGATTAATTAGGTCATTAATGTAACGTTTCATGGAAAATGTGATCTGTGCAAGGGAGAAATGGGAAGAAAAACTGTGGGAGAAAAATAAAGACACAAATATAAGTGTATAGAACTGATGAAAGAGGGCCCACCTCCTGTCATTTTGCAAGTAAAAGTAGGTGAGGAGCTCAAATTACTCCACCATATGTAAACAAGTTCATCCTAGAAAATGCTTAAAGTCTAATCTGGTCCTTTAAAGAGCTCAGGTTTTCCCATCAATCACTCTAGTAAACAGATGAAGGTTCAACAGTCTCCAAATAGCTGTTTCACCTGGTTCAACTCACTAAACATGGGACTTATCTCATTCAGCCTGATGGGCAGAAGAATGCAGCTCAAGCTTCTACATTATCACAAGTTCACTCAGCTTCGAACATACATAAAGCTATAAAAGAATGGTAACATGCAGTATGAGCAAAATCAAAAATTAAAGGCCTTGTCTCAGTTTGACCAGGAACAAAATGGTCTATTGCTGACAAGTCACTTTACTTCTGTAACCTTAGGTCTCCTCACTAACTGAAGGAGAAAAATTCAACTAGATGAGGCATTAGTAAACCTCAACCTATGAGTTCAGCACTTATTTACAAATACAACAGAACATAAATTCACTGGTTGTTTTACATAGTGTAGGTAGCTGTATTTTAGCCACAAGGGCACCGTTGAACAGTTGCAATGAAACTAGAAGCTTATGAGGAAGCCAGTGACCATAAAATACTATCTATCTGCCCCTTCAAGAAAAAATTTGACAATGGCAAAACTGAACAATCTATTTTATTCCCTTTCAGGTCTAAAATTATATCATCCTAACGAATGAAAAACGTGCTAATAAATAAGAAGTCAGGATTCATAATAGGCATAATTTGACCAAACTTGTTTGTGTAAAATGATCCCAATCATTACCAAAAACTATACAGGTTAAAAAAAAAAAGAAGAAGAAGAAGAAAAGAAAAACAACCTTAACTTGAAGCTTGTTTTGGAGCCCAAACACTGGGACCAGGAGTGAGCTCTGAATTGTCCTTGTCCTTCAATAATTCATTTTCAAGAGCCACAGTATGGGGTCCAGCAGGTTCCCTGTGATACTTCAGCTAATCCAGAAGATGGTGAGAAGTGAGGACCTAGGCACCTCTCTGCCACAGAAAAGGATACTTATGCATAGCAGAAAAACCACATGCTTCTTATAAGAGTATAATAGACTTTCAGAAAAATAGAATGTTTCTTTGAAACTTTGGAAACTACATGTAATGTACAAAGGAAAAACAGTACCTGACAAGACATAATTATCAGAGAAAAGAAAGAATATGGGAAGTTAACATGGTACTAGCAACCACATACTAAAGTTTAAGTTCCTGATGACATTTTCATAAGGATCAATGGTAGGTCAATGAAAAGACAAAGTTTCTTTTCTACCTTAATCATTCAAAGACCAGCAGGAATTTGCAAGCAAGATTACTGAAGAAAATTAAAAGTTGCACATTTGCCAGGCATGGTGGCTCACACTTGTAATCTCAGCACTCGGGAGGCAGAGACAGAAGGATTGCTGAGTTCGAGGTCTGCCTAGGCTACATAGTGAGCTCAGGGCCAGCCTGAACTGCAAAGCGAGACCCTGTCTCAAAAAAAAAAAAAGTTGCACAGTAAATTTTTCTCCCTCACACATTTCTTCTGAATAATACTTTTTTCTATTCTGTGTTGTTAAGCAAAGTTGAGATAGTTGGAAGGCACAAACTGTAAGTAGTCCAGAAAGATGTTCTACCCTGAAGAACAGCCAGATTTGGATTGCTGGTGAGGATGTGACCTAGAATCCGGCTGCTTCCAAGAGCAGGTCTACATGCCAATCATGGAGATCAACGCTAGAATGCAGGCGACCCATGGGAAAAGATTAAATAGGAGATTTTTTAAAGTCCTTTCAAAAAAGCTGGTGGGAACAAAGGGATATGCAAAACAGTAAGGACAGAGGTACTAGGACTCTATCTCTTCCTTGTGGTGTATCCTTAAGAATGCTAACTAATTCCTCCATGCCTCAGTTTATCCACCTGTAAAGTACAAATAACAGACATACATCACAGGATTACTGTGAGGAATGAGAAGCTGCATAGCAATGCAGAGCAGTTCACAGCACATAAGTTCTCTGTGTAAATTGGTTTTCACTAATTCTCCTCCTTGGCTTGAGGTGATGCAACCCCAGAGGTTCTCAACCTATATGTAGTTATCATTGCTTTAGGAAAAATACAATATTTTAGGGGGTGGGATGCGGGATATATGTGTGTGTGTGTGTGTGTGTGTGTAATATTTTGTATGCACTGTGATTGCTGATTTATTGGCATTTGTGGTCAGTGTTTCATGCCTGAACCTCTTTTAGGCCCATATCTTAGTTCAGTGGTTCTCAAAACTGAGTGCATACAAAATCCACTTAAACGAGAAGGCTATGTTAAACTGTAGATCACTGGCCCCTCCCCAAGGCTACAGCCTGATAATGTGTGCCCTGTAAGCTCCTCCATAGTGCTCTAGAGAACCACTGTGAAAGCACACTTCAGAGTATAAGAACTCTGTTAGCTAAACTGTGTGAGACCTATGATGGAGCAAAGCTTTAGTAATCAAAGACAAAAATGACCAAAACCAAAATTGACTCCAAAGACTTCCACCTTCTGTTCAAAGGTGTCACAAACCATAACAGTGAGGAGCAAACTCTTTACTATTCCTTCTCACAATCAGCAGATGCACCATCAAGAAAAAGACCATGACCATCATTATGGTCAAGTAAGCTGCAGAGTTTCTAAGAAACCCAAAGCTGAGTGGAGTGTTTGGATTTTTATGGTTGTTTGTTAGGGAAGACCATAAGGAATGAGAAGTTCTGGGAATGTGTTGGGAGGCTGAAGATGGAGGCAATGGTAAAAATAGTGAAGGGGTTACAAAGAATAATGTTCAGTTAGATCTACATTAATTGCATTTTATTTCAGTCCTCTGAAAATCTCTCTCTCTAAATCTACAGTAACATCAATGTTATGGACTGAATTGTGATCCACTTCCCAAATTAATATGTTAAAGTCTTAACCTTTAATACCTAAAAATGTGACCGTATTTGGAGAGAACATCTTTATGGAGTTAAGGTGAAGTGGTCATTAAGTGGGCCTTTTTTCAATACAGTTGATGTTCTTATATCAAAAAGGGATTAGGATGTAAACATGCACAGGGAAGAGCATGGAAGGACATAAAGAGAAGCCAAAGAGAACCCACAGAAGATCAGACCTGCAGACTTTCTCATCCTAGATTTCTATCCTCCAGAATGGAGAAAATGATGTTTAGTGTCTAAGCCCCATCTTAGGTACTTCTCCACAGCAGCCTGAGCAGAGTAAGATAGTCAGTTACCCCAGGAAAGCTTTGGGGTAATGATATAGGAAAAGTTTGTGAAACAGGAAGCCTGTGTTTTGCAGCTTAAATGATGTACTTAGCTCATGACAGAACATATATGACAGCAATGTGCACTGTAAACTGAGTTATTCCAGGAGAGCAGCTTGCACACACATATTCCAACCCATTCTAACTGGCAAATAATGACAATTTAACTCCTTACTTTCCTATCTTTATTCCTTTTATATCTTTGTCCTACCTGATTGCTATGGCTAATGTTTCCAGCACCATATTGAAGAACAGTAGTGACAACAGGCATCCTTGTCTCGTTCCTGATCTTAGTGTAAAAGGTTTCAGTTTTTGTCCATTAAGTATGATGCTGGCTGTTGGTTTCTCATAAATAGCTTGTATTAAATTGAGATAAAGTCCATCGATTCCAATTCTCTGTAGGGTTTTGATCATAAATGGCTGTTGGATTTTGTCAAATGCTTTTTCTGTGTCTATTGAGATAATCATATGGTTTTTGTCCTTGAGTCTGTTAATATAGTGTATTACATTGATTGATTTACATATGTTGAACCAGCCTTGCATCCCTGGGATAAATC
>PVIC010058320.1:0-10415 GCA_004025085.1 Thryonomys swinderianus | reverse complement strand
ACAGGGTCTCGCTTTGTAGTTCAGGCTGGCCCTGAACTCACTATGGTGCCCAGGCAAGCCGCCGCGAACTCAGCAATCCTCCTGTCTCTGCCTCCCGAGTGCTGGGATGACAGACGTGAGCCACCACGTCCAGCATTGTGGTATGCGGTGTTGATTGCTGGTGGGCGTATCTCCATGCCCAACATTATATGTGGTTACCAGGGATCGAACTCAGGACCTTGCGCTTGCAAAGCAGGCGCCGGAACCACTGAGCTAACCCTCCGGCCCAAAACTGTTCAAATTTTGAGAGCACAAGATTCACTCATCACCCGTGTCTGTAAAATGACCTTGAAGGTCCAGTGGGAAAGATCTGAATTCTAGGGCTGTCTGCACAGGGTGGGGCGATGGGATTTGAATTCCAGCCTCACACAGCCTAGGCAACCACTTTGCGACATCTCAGCCGTTTTTCTTTTTCCTTTGGAGACAGGGTTTCAATAAATTGCCCAGGTTGTCCTTGAACGTCAGATCGTCCTTCCTCAGCCTCTCAACTAGCTGGGATTACACGTGGGCTGTAGTGTCTGGCTTAAAGTTTTCACTTAGTTTTGTGGTACTGGGACTCAAACCCAGGGCCTGGTCTGTGTTAAGCGATGCTCTGTCCCTGGACCCCACCCCCAGCCCACCAGAATTTGTGAATTTCAAATACAGTTTCTGATAGTGTTTCCATATTGGACTACAGCATAGCTTGATCCATATGTCCAGCTAACTTCTACTACACCCTCCCCACATGCTCCAATGTTTCTACTTTTTAAAGGTTGCCACCATCTAATTTTACAGACACAATTTGCTTTGTAATATCACCTCCCCAGAGAAGTCAGGAAACAGGATTTCTGAGAGTTGCTGAGTCTCGGATCGGCACAGCATTAGTGCGTGAGAAACAGCTGGCGGGGTGTAAAAGGCCGTAGATGTTAAGGGGAACCGAGTTTGCACCTCATCATCTTTTAAACAAACCGAAGGGTACAGAGCACAGGCTGGAGCCTTGAAGGCGAATTTCGTATCTGCGCGTATTTCCCGTACACAGTGGAAAGGGTGGAGACGGGCAGTCGGTAGTGAGGTCACCCTTTGGATCAGATGCCGGGCCGCTGGCGGAGGGTCCGGGAGGGTTCTCCGTGAAGGCTGCACGTGACTCCCATTGGTGCCAAGTCGGGGGAGAGGTGCGGGAGGGCGGGCCGCGGCCGGGCCGGGGCGGGTCCCCCTATATCAGGCGGGAGCGGCTCTGCGCCGCTGCAGCTCCGCGGAGCCTCCTGACGCGGCCCTTCGTGGAGGGCGGCGGGCGCTGAGTTCTTCTGGTCTCACCAAGACCTCACGGTTGGGAAGAAGGAGGCGGAGGCTCCAGCCGGCGTGGGAGGAAGCCAGGGCAGGAAGGGCCGCCCCGATCTCCCGCGGAGTTGCTTTCAGACATGCTGGGGACCATGACGATCGCAGGTAGGCGCAGCCTGAGCGCCGGGGCTCGCTCTGCTGGGCGCCCCCGGCGCGCGTCGGCCTCGGCCAAGGAGCGTCGTCCGTCCCAGTCCCGCGGGACCCAGAGGAGCTCTGTTTTGCCTCCGCAGGAATCCTCCTGTCTGTGCTGAGGGGTTTTGTTTCGGGCTGTGCACTCTCTTCCCCCTTGGGGGACCGCGAGGTGAAAGGGAACCGAAGAGCAAGTGTCAGGTTTGTGTGAATTCGAAAATAAATTGTGTCCACTTTTGCTACCGACATAATAAAGTCAGTTCTCATTTGTGAGAGAAGTCGCCGGCATTTGGCATTTTAGTTTATTAGGAGCTTCTGATAAAAGTGTGCTTAGTGACGTTTTAGCTCTGGAAGTGGGATATAAATATGATTAATTCACCCGGCTGGGGGTGGAACCCAGGGCCTCACACCTGCCAGGTAAGTGCTGTACTCCGGATAATGTAATATTCCTGACCCCTGTAAATCTTCCCCATGCTGGGAGGCTGAAGCAGGAAGATTGCAGTTTCCAGCCCATGCTGGGCAGCTTAGTGGCTTAGCTAGAACCTGTCCCAAAATTTTAAAAAAGGACCGAGGTTGTAGCTCATTGTGATGTCCGAGTTTAATCTTCAGTAATGTGGGGGTATGCTGGCTGCAGGCAGTGCTATTTAGGTGTTATTTAAAGATGGGTTTTTCTCCAGCTCGCTTTCTAGGAATTTGGCTATATGGATTATAAATACAATTTAATACATACTTCTAAGTAAGTTACCCATGTCAGACTTTAACTCTTCTAATTCGGTAGTAGATGCGCAGTTGCACTGCATGTGGCCTGTTTCCTTAAGAACCTGCGTATCTTCCTGTCTAATTCAACTCCATTTGGTAATTGCAGTTTGTAAGCACAGCTGTTATTTACATATCTGAAATCAGTACTGCCAAAAGATGTGTTCTTAAAAGCAGCAGCATGGAATTTCTAGGACCTAGACATTTTCTCAATTTAACGGCTCCAGCAAAGCCTCATTCTTCTGTGGAATTTTAAATGACTGAGAAAGTTTAGCAAAATTTAAATTATAGATTATCTTGTTTACTTTGAAATTTCCTTCACATTCCTCCCCCAAGTTAACCTGACTAGACTTTTCTACCATTTACTAGCATGAAATTATAGTGTGACACCTAGAAACTGTTACTAAATATTCCAAATGAAAAGCCAAATTCTCTACTTTTCCAGTCATTAATGCATCCATGGTGAAATATGCCAGTGCTAAGCCCTGGCAGAAGTTGCTTTTGGTCATGGGTGTGGTGCCTCACGCCTGTAATCTCCGTTTGGGAGGCAGAGGCAGGAGGATTGCCATGATTCAAGGCCTGCCTAAACTACATAGTGAGTTCCTGTCTCCAAAACAAAACCAAACAAATTTTGTTTTTGGAGAAATTTGTTTGGATTCACAGCCGAGGGAGGGCCTTTTTACTTCTCATTTTTTTCCCCCTGGGTGTTTTTTTGTGTATATGTGATTAGTTTGTTACATGCTGAGGTCCTTATAGAAAAGGTGATCCTTTGTAGAAATAGTTCTGTGGTTAATAAATTTGGGGCACCAGAGTGGGTTTTTAGTATTGGTTCAGATAATCTCAGTAGAATGATGAATGAAAAAGAATATGTGGAAGGACGGTCTGGTTTTTAAGGCTATTTTTAGTGAGTGGATCTCTTGTTTTCTGAGTTTCAACCTTTATTACAACACGGAAAGGGAGGATGTGGTACAGTCTTGTTCTGACTGATAGTAAGAAACTGGATAAAAATTTCACATAAGTAAGTATTTCCTAGTGGAAGAAGTAGAAAAAAGTGAACTTTCAGTATCTTTATTTTTATAGTATGAATTATCGCAATAAGGAACATTTATTTATTTGTTTCTCTGTTTACTGGTTCACACAGGAGAATTTTATTTTCTCAAAGTTCTGGAGGCTGGAAGTCCCAGATCAAGGTACCAGCCAATTCAGTTGTGTAAGGAAGATGAATGATTAGTAGTTTAGCTTTGGTACTGGCGATCGAACTTGTGACCTCAAGCAGATCAATTTTTTTTTTTTTTTTTTGAGACAGAGTCTTGCTTTATAGTTCAGGCTGGCCCTGAGCTCACTATGTAGCCCAGGCAAGCCTTGAACTCCACAGTCCTCCTGCTCTGCCTCCCAAGTGCTGGGATTACAGACATGAGCCACCACACCCGGCAAGATCAATTGTTTTTGAAGTAGTTGTTCAGAATTTTGAAAAGCAATGAGGGCTTTTAAAAAAGCTGGCATTAAAGATTAAGCATCATCTTTGGGGTTATTCATTTAAACAGGGAGGAAGAAAGCGATTGGGTCACTTCAGAACTATTCGATTTCATCTGAGAAAGTTGTGTAAACTACATGGCTCATTATCAGGACCGATGATGTTTGTGTAAGAGCTACTGTGGAGCCAGTACCCCCTCCCTTTCCTGCTACCTTTACCTACACCTACCATTGAGAATAGTTGAAAATACCTATGCTTGGAAAAGTTTACAAGAGTATTGAGAGATAATCTGTAAACTAGGGAAGGATCTCTGCTATATTCACGTGCTCTAGGTTATTTATAATGTGTTTCCCCACGCAAATCCTCTTCTAAGGAGGGGACCCGCTTCTAAACTTCAATGCAGGCAGATTAGAGACTTCTGAAATGGAATCAGTGCCCCCCTCTGTGACTGCTTCCTGGGTAAGCACCACCTACTGAGGGTCGGCTCTGCTGGGGATGTTCAGTGATTTCTGATTCACTCCACAGGAGCCTGCAAATGCTGTTTCCTACTTTTTTTTTTCTTTTTGAGACAGGGTCTCGCTTTGTAGTTCAGTCTGGCCCTGAGCTCACTATGGTGCCCAGGCAAGCCCTCACAAACTCAGCAATCCTCCTGTCTCTGCCTCCCTAGTGCTGGGATGACAGGCGTGAGCCACCACGTCCGGCATTGTGGTATGCAGTGTTGATTGTTGGTGGGCGTGTCTCCACGCCCAGCATTATATGTGGTTACCGGGGATCAAACTCAGGACCTTGCGCTTGCGAGGCAGGCGCTGGAACCACTGACCTAACCCTCCAGCCCTGCTGTTTCCTACTTTTTATCATGAAAGTGAATTTCTTGTGGCTCTGTGGTTTGTTTACCTGAGGCTTCACAGCTGTCAAGAAACAGCCAGGCATAGTGGTACATGCTTGTAATCTCTGCAGGCTGGGGGAGCTGAGGCAGGAGGGTTGCAAGTTAGAGCCCAGGCTGGGCAGTTTCTGAGACCTTGTGTCCGAAAACAAAGAAGAGATTTGGTGGGGATTAAGCTCAGTGTGAAAACCCAGGGTTGAATCCATGGGAATGAAGAAAAAGACACAGCACAAACACATACCTCTAAACTGTACAGCACCTTGGGAAAGGCCTTTCTCATGGTGTGGAGTTCCTGTCTGCTGAGCGGCACCCACCTTTCCAGTGATGTCGGGCCAGGGAGAGTGATGACAGTGCCTCACGCTCCTGTGCTGAGATCGGCCCTTCTGAGTTCTAGTCCCAATTGAACATCTCTTGGAGGCTCTGTGATTAATGAGCTTTAGAACAAGGGAGTTGGGTGTGTTAGGATATAAGGGGTGGATTCAGAATGCGGAGAATTCTGGAAGAATTCCAGGACAATGCTACAAGTGGGGGGGTGGTAACCAGCTCCAGATGTCACACTAAGCCGCCCTTACATGCCTGGGGACAGAGAACACTCGTTACTCTAAACCTAAAAAAATTGAGTAATTTTTGCAATATTGCAGTTTTGCTCAGCTAAAAATGATACACCCTGAAGCCCCAATAGCAAAATTTGGATGAAAACACAAACATTTTTTAATATAGATGAGGACACACTTTTTTATTTCCTTATAAGCCTTTGAAGTAAAAAGACAAATTACAGTCCACCCTGTCCATCTCTGAGCTCAGTCCCCACTAGGTGTCTGTTGGGGACTGACCGCAGGACCCCCTCAGGCACCACAATCTGTAGGTGCTGGAGTCCCCCATATATCATGATGTGGTGTTTGCATATAGCCCACGGAGTCTTCCCAGTCTTGCAAACCACGTCCCAGGCATGATGATGAGAAAAAAGTCTGTACATGTTCAGTGCAGACGCAATTCTTTTCCCACATATTTTTGTCCTGAGGCCAGTCAAACGTAGTCAAAGGCTGTCTCTGAAGCCATCTTTGACACCTAACAAGGTAGTGAGGTTCCTGGGTGAACCCCAGCATCAGCAAGCATCAGCGGGCTTCATGGGCACTCGGGAGCCAGTCCCACTCCCAGCACTGGGGATGAAACCAAATGTACATGTGTTGTGATTTGAGATAAGGTCTTGCTGTCTAATAATCCAGGCTGGCTTTGAACTCACTGGGGAGCCCAGGATAGACTCAAACATGGCAGTCTTCCTGCCTCAGCCTTCTGAGTGCTGGGATCACAGGCATGTGCCATTTGCCCAGGTTTTTGAATTTTTTTTAAGGCAAAGTCTTGCTAAATTGCCTGGGCTGGGAGTGAATTCACCATCCTGCTGTGTCATTCTGCCGGATTGCTCGGTCTACAGACGTGCTCCACCATGCCCAGCTCCCTTTCTGTTTTCTCTTTGGAGACAAGGTCTTGCTAAATTGCCTAGGTGAGACTCAAACCTGGCTCCTCCTGCCTTTCGAAGTCCTGATTACAGGGATGTGCCACTGTGCCCAGTTGACTGCCCTCTTTGTTAAGACGGTGTAAGAAAGGTGCAACCCAAAACCCATTGTTGGTGTAGGTAGACTGGGGAGAGGGTAGCAGCGTCCGTCTCTAGTCGCTGTGCTCCAGTGTGGAAGCCTTTGTCTGTTTTGGCGCTGGGGATCGAACTCAAGACTTCCCGCTTGCCAGGCAGGTACTGTGCCACTGAGCTACATCCCCAGGCTCTGAGGAAGCCTTTATATTTTCCTCTTCTTATTTGGTGGGACAGATCGAGGGCTGACAGGCACTCTGTGGTAGGACCTGGTGTGGCTGGGTGTCAGCTCATGTGACAGCTGAAATCTTGGGTTCAGTGCAGACCCGTCCTGTCCTGCCGGGGGGCTGATGTCTCAGAAAGCACAGGAGGGTGGTTCCCAAAGCGGGCACACTCCTGTGAGCAGTGGACTTTCCTTTCCAGAAGCTGCTGCCTTTTGTTTTCCCAAGTACTAACAATTGACCAGCGCTTTAGCACCGAATTATAAGCCTGTCCCTTTCTATTTTTGCTTTGTAACTTTTTTTTTTTTTTTTTTTTGAGACAGGGTCTTACTTTGTAGTTCAGGCTGGCCCTGAGCTCACTATGGTGCCCAGGCAAGCCGCCGCAAACTCAGCAATCCTCCTGTCTCTGCTTCCCCAGTGCTGGTTTGCTTTGTAACTTTGAAACTGGATCTCATGAATTCATTAGTTTGCTCAGGCTGTGGCTGAGGCGCAGTCCTCCTGCCTTGGCCCCGGCGTGCTCATGCTGGGATCACAGACATGTGCCGCTGTGCCTGGGTCTCTGACGGCTGCCTTGCTCTCTTCCTTCTCCTCCCTGTCACCCAGGCCAGGCCTTTTAAAAACGCACTTAACGGCCTCCGCTTTGCTTGCCCAGCTGCCATCAGGGTTCTGCTTGTCACGACCTGAGAACAGTGGGTGGGAGTGAGGGGGTCCCTGTCCCCAGCAAGGACGAGGGGCTCGGGTGGCTCAGGGCACCGGCGTTAGGCAGGAAGCCCAGGCTGAGCTGGGGAGGTGAGGAGGAAGCAGGCGGGCCCTGGAGAGGAGGCCGGGTGCGTCTGGGGCAGTGGCCTGGGATCTGTGCTCACGTGTAGGGCAGGAGCCGCCTGGAGGTGTAGGTGCCTCTTCTCCCTTTGAAATCTTACTGTTGGGAGTCAAAGAGGTAAAAGCAGGTGCACTATGCAGTAGGACACTTGCCTTCACAGTCTTTAAAGTGCGCCAAATTCTGGATATGGCTTCCAGCCTTGCCGGCCAGCCATTAAAGACTAGTCAACACTGCCCTCTTCAGTCCAGAGGCTCTCAGGGCCCTGGACGATGGTTTCTGCCCCTGGATGTGTCAGCCAAAGTGAAAGATCTGACCGATATATTACCTTGTAAAAATAAAATGAGCAGCTGCTATGAATATGGAATAAATATTTTTTAAAAACCTACAAGTTTTAATTGGACATTGTCTAGCAAATTTTCTGTTTTCTGCCTCAGGATCTTCTGAAATTTGTATACATCACTTTAGGGTTTTTGTTTATTTTTGAGACTGGGGTTCACTGTGTATTTTAGTCTGGCCTGGAACACGTGGTGATCCTCCTGCTTCAGTCTCCCAAGCACTGGGATTACAGGTGTGTGGTACCTGGCCTGGCCAGATTTCCTTTGTGATTGACAAGAATAAAATATAAATAGTTTGATTCTGCAGGAAACAGTGAAGCCAAAAATATATATATATATATATATTTTTTTTTGATATATATATATATCATACACATAATCCTAGCCTGTAATCCTAGCACTCGGGAGGGGAGGCAGAGGCAGGAGGATTGCTGAGTTCCAGGCTTGCCTAGATTACATAGTGAGCTGAGGGCCAGCCCGAAATACAAAGCAAGACCCTGTCTCAATAAATAAATAAATACATAAATACATAAATACATAAATAAAAGGGCTGGAGAGTTAGCTCAGTGGTTCCAGCACCTGCCTCGTAAGCGCAGGGTCCTGAGTTCGATCCCGGTAACCACATACAATGCTGGGCGTGGTGACTCACGCCCACCAGCAATCAATACCACATCCCACAATGCCGGGCGTGGTGCCTCAGGCCTGTAATCCCAGCACTCAGGAGGCAAAGACAGGAGGATTGTTGAGTTCGAAGTTTGCCTAGGCTACATAGTGAGCTCAGAGCCAGCCTGAACTACAAAGCGAGACCCTGTCTCAAAAAATAATAATAATAATAATAATAATTCCTAGGTACCTTTACAACAAGCAAAAAAATATATTACAAGCACATGTCTGATTATTGTTAAACTCACAGTAAGCTGCTGATTAGCAGGCGTTTAGCATCTTTATATCCTTAGTTGTTTGACTTATTGATTTATTTAGTTTTGCTATTGTTGTTGACACCAGACCTTGCTATGTTGCCCAAGCTGGCCTCAAACTCGAAGTGATTGATTCTCCTGCCTCAGCATACTGAGTGCTAGGATTACAGGCCTACACCACATGCTTGGCTGTTTCCCTGCTGTTTACCGTATACAGTACAGTCCTTTTAGAATTAAGAAGGAAAAAAAGAAATGTTTCACACTTAAACACAGACTTAGGAAACAGAGGGACATATTGGGGGAAACAGTGCATATAACATCTGCCATATTCTCCCCATGTTCACTAAAGACCTGCATTTCTTAATTCCAGAGAGGTTAATGAGTGCTTGTAATCTCAGGCTTGTGGCTGAATATTTAGCTTCTATTTCTATTCATTACTAGTAAAATTTCACTAGATAGTCAATGGGATTTAATTTTTTCTCTGTAGTTCCCATATCACCCACCTTTTTAGAAAAGAAGGTCACATCTTATGTCACATTTAAAGTCTTTGCAGAACTGTCTCTTGTGACTGGGCTTTATAATGGGGAATTATAAAAAAATGGTTCATGAGAACCCACTTGGATTAATAATAAGCAAGCTCAGCATAGTAATAGGAACAAATGGAAACTTTTAAAGCATTGTCTTATTTCAAATGATTATGCATGCTTTTATACTGTATCTAAAATTAGGAGAAAAGGTTAAAGATACGTGGTAACCTGACATCTGGATTCCTCTTTTTGAATATTTGCCTCAGTATTTAATACGAATGATGATCTTTTATTATTGTTTGTAAAATCTCAAATTAGTCACAGTGTATTGACAGCATTTTTATTATTTTTTGGTGAGGTAAGGCCTCACTGTATAGCCCAGGCTGCACTCCAACTTCAGCCTTCCCCCTGCCACGCCTCTGAGCGCTGGGAATACCAGAGCATCGTACCATACCTGCCTCATAGCAATTTTTTTTTTAAAGAAATGAAAAATTACTTATGAAAAGCTTTCCAGTCAAAGCGACAAGCTAGTTGGTTTTTCTTCTAACTTCTGTCTGAACTGTATAGTTCTCAGGGTTTCTATTTCTTTTTGTCTTCTTTGGTGTGTTTTTAATAGGAAATAATACAGGGGTATACTATGGAGTACATTGAGATGGTTTGGTCAGTAAATACACTAAGTTCAGTCAGGCTAATTAGCATAAATCACTCATTTCCCCAAATCTAGTCATGTCTGAAGAGAAGGAAAGAAAAGGTACTTGGGGTGAACTGACAACACAGTCTGTGAGGAGCCCAGCCCGAGCCCGCTGAGCCCTCCTCTCTTAGCGCACGTAACTTTCAACATAATACCCATAAGAACACAAATGGAAATTTGCAGACTTATATTTGTAATATTTCTCACACATTTTTTGTATTTCATAAATAAAATAAATTGACTCATTGTCCTTCCCTGAGCTGAGCATGATGGGGTTTTGGGTTTTGTCTTATTATTGAGTCTTGACCACAGGGCTAAGGTGGGACCTGCTGTATTTATCCTTGGATAAGGGACTTTACCTTTTTTAATGAAGTAATGTGTGTTGAGAATCTCATTGTGTGTTTTCTGACAACATTTGATCCTGGTAGGTTTAGCATATCTTTTTTTTTTTTTTGAGACAGGATCTTGCTTTGTAGTTCATACTGGCCCTGAGCTCACTATGTGGCCCAGGTAAGCCTTGAACTCAGCAATCCTGCTGCTTCTGTCTTCCGAGTGCTGGGATTACAGGTGCGAGCCACCACACCCGGCACTGTGGTATGTGGTACTGATTGCTGGTGGGGCATGAGTTACCACATCAGGTATTGCTGTATGTGGTTACAGGGGATTGAACCAAGGACCTTGCGCTTGCTAGGCAGGTGCTGAAACCACTGAGCTAAGTCTC
>PVIC010058319.1:0-10413 GCA_004025085.1 Thryonomys swinderianus | reverse complement strand
AAAGTGGAAAACCAAGCTGGGCGAGGGGCTGCATGGCTTTAATCCCGGCACTCTAGGAGGCTGAGACATGATTGCAGGTTCAAACCTAACCTGGACCCCTTAGTTACTTAGTGAGATCCTGTCTCCAGAGACAAACTTGAAAATGCAAGAGATGGGAGGGGAGGGAAGGGGATAGAAAGAGTCAAGATGTGTAATGTACGTGCACCAATGCCCCATGATGTGGGTGATCATCAAGTACAGCAAACATGTCCAAGGAAATATTCAGAAGCTAGTTTTCAAGAGGCCTGGAGTGGTAGTTCCGTGTGAAGATGTTGAGTTCAGTTTTCTACACTGAAAATAAAGGAAGAAAAGAAAGTTTGCCTACCCCGGATAGATATAATTCTGCGTGGAAAGCACACCAGAAGAAGAAAAATAACTGAAGAAATATACTGGCGATGGAAAACCTAGTACATTTCTGACTGCTCGCAAAAGATTTGACCTTGAAGATCTCTCCATTTCTTTCTTTACATAATCTGCAAGATAGTCTCAGGAGGTAGTCCCGGTGGCCCCCAAACTCGAGGTGACCTTCCGGCCTCGGGTTCCAAAGCGCCGGGACTATGGACATGTCCTGCCCTACCCGGCAAGGGTCACTTCGGGCCCCTCCGTTGACAGGGCTGAGCGCAGGCCTGGCATCAGCGGTGCACGTGTCATCGCGGCTTCCCTGGCCACCTACGGTACACGAGAGGTGACACTCACAACATCAGAGGGAGAGGTTTTATTCTGGGGTTGAATTCAGGCCATGGGCCTCTGGCAGGGAGGTGGTGCTCACAGCAGGGGAGAACCAGCTCTGGGCTGGCAGAGGGAAGCAGTCACAGAACAGGGAGGAGGCAGAGCCCTCTGGGCCACGCCCCCAGACCCAGCTCCCCTGGCCAGCCCCGCCTACCAGCCTAGCACTGAGTGAGTTTCAGGAGCCTAATCCACTGATGACTGTCATGCTCCATGGATCAAGTCAACTCCCAAAGCCCCACCTGCGCATACAGTATGCCTAGAGCAGACATCTAGATTTGAAAAATCTCATGATCTATAGAATTCACATAATTTTAACCACTAATTCTTTGAGGATATCTATGTTCCTCTGACACTTGCCAGTTCCCATTGGACTCCAGTGTATGCAGTTGGCATTTCATGCAGGTTTCACAGGAGAAGGTACAGATCTGGACCCTGAGAGATGGCCTTATGTCCCTCAGTAACTCTGCCAATTCACCACAGACCTGGTTAAACTTCCCGGGGTTCACAAACTCTGTTGGAATGTTGGATTCATAGCTCTCCAGGGGGGCAGGATACAACCCCTCCTTTAGCTGGCCCAGTCCAGCAGATACACGCAGGAGGGCTCGAAGCATGCCCAGGGAAGTGGGGTTGCCTTAGCAACTGAAAGACTTGAGCCGGGAGCAGCGACTGAGGACAGGCAACATGGCAAGCAGACGGGAGTCTGTGATCCCACAGTGCTCTAGGGCCAGGTGCTCCAGAGTGTGGACCAGTGGGTCCAGCAGAACCCGGAGGGTCTCAGGGTTGAATGAGTCCATCGTGATCCTGCTCAGAGCCAGGGACTTCAGCTGGCTTGTGCTTGGACATCAGGACAGATGCTGTAGGTCAGATTCCTTCAGTGGACTTGAGCTCAAGGACAGGACTTCCAAGTGGGTCTCGCTCCTGGAGGAAACAGGGAGAAAAAGATTTGCTCTGTATGAATGGAGGGGATGACTGGGGAGCACCAGGAGGTGGCCTCAGTTAGGAGTTTGAAAGGATCAATCGTTCAGGTCACTGTCCCTTGTGTGACCGGCTCAGGCCCCGTTCTGCGTAGCCCCCTGTGCTCACCGTCAGGCAGAGAACCGCAGCTCTGTCCAGAGGAGGCCAGTGGGTGACGCGCAGGAAGAACGAACCCAGGCAAGACTGGGCACTCGCACTCCCATGTCCTCAGCAAAGCCTGTTTCCCTGCTCTCAGCCCTGCCCTCCTGCCCCGCACCTGGAGCGCAGACTCCTGCTCTTCCCATGTGCTCCTTGCCCAGCCTGGAGGACCATTATGGTGTCCATCTAGATGTCCCCAGAGCCTCTGCACTCGGCCCTGGGATTTGAGGCAGCGCCTTGATCTGGATCAGTCCAGTAACTGGCATGTTTTTCTTTTGAGACTGGGTCTAGCAATATAGTTCATGCTGGTCTTGAACTCAGCCATCTTCCTGTCACATCCTCCCAAGTGCTGGGAGATCAGGCAGGCAACAATTGCCCAGCTCATGATTGGTTAGCATGGCTGTGACTGGTGGAATTACTGAAGGGAGAAGCACCACTCTGGGTGCAAATGGCACCAAGCAATAGTCTTGTAGCCTGAATGGACTATGAAGGGAAAGAAGGAAGCAGGACCGCTGCCCTCTGCCTGCCCTGCAATGGACTTCTTCTTCATCATGTCCTTTAGCCTGCTGTCTAAGGACTGGAAAAATCTAAAAACTGTGAGCTTAATAAGCCTCTCTTCCTTTAACTTGGGGATGTGTGACATTGTTCTCACAATGAGAAAGTAAGTCAGGCACCCAGCAGCCTTTTGCAAAGGTCAGCAGAGTCTGGCTTGCTCCCCATCTCGGCTTCTAAGCACAATCCCTTGAGTGTGCAACATGAGGTCTGTCCTTTCTTCTGTGCTCTCACTTCCCTCTTCTCAGAACCTTGAGCAGACATGCTTCCCAGGAAATCCCAGCTGCCTTCACTATGTCTTCTGCTCCCCCACTCCTGGCTTTCTGGGCAGGGGCCCTGCCCCACTTTGGTCCCCCCTTCACATGGGGGCTAATTGGAGACCTTACCAAGGCCCACACAATGCTATCTTCCCACTTCCCAGTATCTCCTACATTACCAGCACCTTGGCACACAGATGCCCTCTGAGTATTGACTGTCACTGTGACTATGAGCGGAGCTCACCAACCACTCACCTGAAGATCTTATGCAGAGTTCCGTGCAGGAAGAAGGCATTGTGTATATGAAGCTCACGGAGACTTTGCATCTGTCTTAGGTTAAAACCATAGGTTTGAGAAAACCACTTGTTCCTTAAGGGTGAAGTATATACTCGTAGATTCAGGCTCCTGAAGAAAAGTGTGTGAAGATTTCTCATCTTCCTGAGCTGAGGAACAAAGGCTTTCCTGAGTTTCCAACTCCAGTTACTAAACACGTATAGCTCATGGATAGAGTCCAGTTGCACAGCACGCAGAAGCCTCAGAATTTCAAAAATCGCATCAGTACTGATCATCACCTTCTCACAGCACAGGTGCACAAAACCTTTTCTCTTCCTGACCCACTTCAAGAGGCAGAGTTGTAACTCATCATCCGTGGCACTTTTCCTACTCCAAGAGGAAAAAACCAAGGTATGCAAATATTTCCAAGGTTGCCTTCTTCCCTGGCTTGCCTGTATCCTTATTGACAGTGTCTTCTGAGTGGGCAGCGCTCATGGCACTGGGCCCTACAATCCAGAAGTCCTGGTGTACATGCCTCCAGCCCAGCACCTGCAGTTTCCACCTGCTGTGGGGTGAATCAGGTAGCAGTCTCAGAATTGAGAAAAAGACCCATTATCCTATCTGTGCTTTTCTTCCATTTTGTTGGCAGTAACTGTGCCTCTAATCTTCCTGCCTTTCCCTTCTACCCTTCCAACCCTTCCATTCACTTTGGTTTAGCTTTTGGTCCCCATGAGAAGAGGCAGGAGCAGGCACCCGCTGACTTCTCTGTACCCACTATATGCAGCTTTCTCATCAGGAAGCCTCCCCCGTCCTTCCCTGGAAGTTGTCACCAAAGCCAAGACCTCTGTGGTCCTGTTCAGCATCAGAAGCTGCTCCCCACTTCCGTCTCCTGTGTCCTTAACCCCAGCCCTCCCTTTCCCAGACTCAGAACCCTCCGTCCAGTACAGCGCCCTCACCTGTGCTGAGCCTTCCGGGACAGCTGCATGTTAATTCCATCCAATAAGGCTTCTAAGCTCAGTAGGTTTCTCTGTTGCACTAAGATTTCTTCAGACCAGTCTACAGTCTTCGGTTTCCTCAAATCCATCAGCGTCCTCAAAGGGAGGCAGGGGAATGGCCAGGCCTGCACCATCACCTTCAGTGCATCATTGCGTTCCTCTCTGAAGGCCTCCATGAATATTTCGTGGAAGATATGGGTGGGCAGGTCATGCAGGGCAGTGCTGCATAAGGCCTCAGTCTCCAGCAGGCTCCTCTTGGCCAGCTCATACAGAGTAAGTGGGCTCTTTGCACTTTTCCTGAGGAACCTACAAGGAGAAGATTCTGGGTAACAACCAGGGACAGGCTTCCAATCAGGTCAAGCTCAAAAGGGTACCGTCTTGAAATTAAAATCAACCTAGGGCCAAGGTCTCCAGTCTAAGTGGGTAGTGAGCCTTCTCAATTTACCCTAATTTGTCTGACCCGATGGACCCCAAAGCCATATGTCACCCCCATTGGCACCTGGACACTTCCCCTTATCCAATTAGAGAGGTAAATTCTTTGAACACAGTCACACTGAGAAGTGAATCCTCACTGTTATGAAATCCCAGCACCTCCTTTTTGGGGACATTTCTGATCATTGTTCCAAGGTCTTACAATGGCAATGGATGTCTCTCAGGGCCCAAGCAACTTAGCGTCTCCATTCTATGCATAATGCCAGCCAGAGATATTGGAGAGACCACATAACATGAATTTATGAAGTTTAATAAATATATAAGCCATGTACCATTGTTACACTGTATAGCCTGTAGAAGTCAAAGGTGAAAAAGGATAACTCTGATGTAGGTGGTTACAAATTTCCACATAACACAACTTAGCACTTTGTGATTGAGTGCTTGGGAGATTACAGATCTAAATAAAGCCTCCATCTTTAAAATTCTGGAGACAACATGGTAGTATGTGTCTACAATCCCAATATTAGGAAGGCAGAAGCAAGAGAATTCCAAGTTCAACCCCAAGTTCAATTTAGTGGCTTAGCAGATGACTTGAAATGAATTCTAAAGAAATAAAAAAAAACAGGTGTGGAGAGATAAGACAGTTCAAAGACTCTGTTATAAATCCATTACCACAAAAAACAAACACAATCAAAATAAATGGGTGTGCTAGCGAACATCTCTAGTGCCAGTTCTCCACAGACTGAGAGGCAGGAGATCAGTCCAAGTTTAAGGACAGTCTGAAGTACAAGGCAAGCACTTGTCTTTAAAAAGTTACCCAAAAAACCCAACAATCAAATCACATACGTACAATACAAATGAAAATTAAAATCTTGCTGTAAAGATTATATAGATTTTTGTTATTAGAGTGCAGTATTAAGGGTGCTGATCTTGAATTTCCAATTCTCCTGCCTCAGCCTCCAGTTACATGTTATCTAACATTTAAGTCATGGTTAAACATTCCTGCCTATATAGAATGATTTCATGGTCCCCTCTTAACCATTTAAAAAAAATAGGATCTCACTATGTAGTTCAGGCTGGCCTTGAATTTAGTAGGCACGCCAGGCTTCGAACACAAATGCTTTACTGCGTCAGCCTCTTGAGTACCAGGATTACAAATGAACAAAACCTGTGCAATATGAGAACTAGCAGAAGGAATCAACAACTGGGATCTCATCTTATTAAAAAGCTTCTATACCACAAGAGAAACCACCAGCAGAGTGAAAAGACAACTGACAGTATGAGAAAAATCATTTTACTAGCTGGGAGTGGTGGCTCAAACCTGTAAACCCAGCACTTGGGAGGCAGAGGCAGGAGGATTGCTGAGTTGGAGGCTTTCCTGGGCTACAGAGTGAACTCAGGGCCACCCTCAACTACAAAGAGAGACCCTGCCTCAAAAAAACAAAAACAAAAACGAAAACTTTTTACCAGCTCTTTGTCGGACAAAGGGCTACTGCCTAGATTATATGAAGAGTTTTTTTTTTTAAAAATCCCCTCCAAATCGATAGACCCAATTCAAAAAAAAGGCGTCTGAAATGAACAGAGACCTTCAGAGGAAGAAATAAAAGCAGCTAAGAAATATATGAAGAAATTCTCAACATCACCGGTTATTTGAGATGCAGATGAAAACAACACTGAGATTCCATCTCACTGCACAAAGAATGGCTGCTATCTGGAATTCAACCGAAAACAAATGCTGATGGAGCTGTGGGAAGAAAGGAACCCTTCTCCGCTCTTGAGAGTAATGTAGACTGGTGCAACCACTGTGGAGATTCCTCAAAAAAAGAGGATTAGAGGTTTCATTTGACCTTGTTATTCCCCTGCTAAGTACATATATGAAAAATTTCTGATTCCTATCTCAGCAACATCTGTGCACCCATGTCAATAGCAGCTCAGTTTGTAATAGCTAAATCTTAGAAACAACCCAAATGCTCATCAACATGAGACTGGATTAAGCAAATGTGGGTCTCTTTAAAAGTAAAATGGAATAGGGCCAGAGATTTAGCTCAGCGGTTCCGGCACCTGCTTCGCAAGCGCAAGGCCCGGAGTTCGATCCCAGTAATCACATACAATGCTGGGCGTGGTGACTCACGCCCACCAGCAATCAATACCACATAGCACAGTGTCAGGCGTGGTGGCTCACGCCTGTAATCCCAGCACTCGGGAGGCAGAGACAGGAGGATTGCTGAGCTCGAGGCTTGCCTGGGCTACATAATGAACTCAGAGCCAGCCTGAACTACAAAGTGAGCCCCTGTCTCAAAAAAAGAAATATTATTCTGCCATAAAAATGATAAATTTGAATCATTTAAACTCAAATAGATCTACTTAAGGGCATATTCATAAGTGAAGTAAGTCAAAAATGTGTAAATACCTCATCTTTTCTCTGGTATGAGACACTGAAGGTGTAAACGAGATCTAAAATATATGATATACAACCATAATGGAGATCAGTGTGGAGATTCCTCAAAAAACTAGGATTAGCAGTTCCATTTGACCCTGCTATCCCCCTGCTGGGAATATACACAAAAGAAATAGAAGACTCATATCACAGGGCCAGAGATTTAGCTCAGTGTTTCTGCCACCTGCCTAGCAAGCACAAGGTCCCTGGTTTGATCCCGGTAACCACATACAAAGATACGATCTTGGGCATGGTGACTCATGCCCACCAGCAATCAATACCACACCCCACAATGCTGGGCTTGGTGGCTCACGCCTGTAATCCCAGCACATGGGAGACAGAGGCAGGAGGATTGCTGAGTTCCAGGCTTGCCTGGGCTATAGAGAGCTCAGGACCAGCCTGAACTACAAAGAGAGACCCTCTCTCAAAAAAAAAAAAAAGATTCATATCACAGCAACATATGTGCACCCATGTTTATAGCAGCTAAGTTTGTGATAGCTAAATCTTGGAAACGACCCAAATGCCCATCAACTCTAGACTGTATAAAGAAGATGTGTTTTTTTAATAAAATAAAGTATTACTCTGCCATTAAGAATGATGAGATTAAATCATTTCTACTCAAGTGGATTACCTTCAGGAGATAGTCATAAGTGAAATAAATAGGTCACAGATGTACAAATATTGTATATTTTCTCTGATATGAGAAACTGAAGTTATAAATGTGTTCTAGAATGCATGATTGATATTGTGAAATAGTAAATGTTCAAAGGGTAATGGGGTTTAGGGGTAAATAATGAAGAAAGAATGAAATTGATGTAAAAAAGGAAGCAAATCTTGTATATATAGGGGTGGCAGGGAAGTAGGGTGGGTAGGGGAGGGGGGAAAATGAGAATTAAGTTGTGTTATATACTGGTACAAATTCTCAATGTGGAGTATAATTGTGATATGTGTATATATAATGTACCAAGAAAATATACCAATAGAATATATGATAGATATTGTGAAATGATTAAAAAAATATTCCAAAGGAAAAGGGGGTAGAGGTAAGTAAAGAAGAGAAAGAAAAAATTTGATGTTTAAAAAAGAAAGCAGCTGGATGTGGTGGCTCACACCTGTCATCCCAGCACTCGGGAGGCAGAGACAGAAGAATTGCTGAGTTCGAGGCTTGCCTGGGCTACATAGTGAACTCAGGGCCAGCCTGAACTACAAAGTGAGACCCTGTCTCAAAAAAAAAAAAAAAAAAGAAAGCGAAGTTTATGCACATACAGAGCAGGTGTTATGGAGTAGGCAGGGAAATGGGAAATAGAATTAAGTTATATCATGTATTGGTACAATTCTCAATGTCGAGTGTGATCATGATGTGTATATAAAATGTACCAGTAAAATCAGTTTTTAAAAAGTCAGCCTAGCTAAGTTAGGAGAGCCGCTCTCCCAATGGAAACAGTGAAAACTGGGAGAGCAGGACATGTCAGCTCCGTCACCCACCCACCAGAAGTCCTCAGTACTGAAAGAAAATCTCATTCTCTTTTTTTTGAGACAGAATCTCAACTTCGTAGTTCAGGCTGGCCCTGAGCTCACTTTGTACCCCAGGCAAGCCTCGAACTCAGCAATCCTCCTGTCTCTGCCTCCCGAGTGCTGGTATTACAGGCGTGAGCCACCACGCCTGACACTGTGCTATGTGGTATTGATTGCTGGTGGGTGTGAATCACCACGCCCAGCACTATATGTGTTTACCGGGATAGAACTACAGGATCTTGCGCGCTTGCGAGGCAGGCACCGGGACCACTGAGCTAAATCTCCGGCCCTCATTCTCTCTTCTATTTGCTCTGATTGGCTCAAAGCTTAAGCCCCTGGCATTCTACCATGGAGCAGCATCCCCAGGGGTGTTCTTAACATCTACGAGATTAGCCTGGGGAGGTGGTGCGGCCTGCAATCCCAGCACCGGGGAGACTGAGGAGTTCCAGGGCAGCCAGGAGCACACAGCATCCTCAAGGCAGCCGGAACTGCAGGGCAAGAACCTGTCAATCAGTTTCGAAAGAAAGGAAAAACAAAGTGAAGTGAAGCTAGGCTTGGAAATCCACGCCTGTAATCCCAGCATTTTGGCAAAATGAGCCAGGAAACTTCGAAATTGCAGCCAGCCTACATGATTTAGAATGAGAATCTAATGAAAATGCTGGAAGGTGTGGTTCAGTGTGAGGGCCCTGAGCAAACCCCTGTGTGAAACAGGATAAAAAATGTCCAGCTCTTCAGCCAATTTTGACCCAGGGTGGTCTTGGTCCTCCCATTCCCATCTCAGCATCACAAGAAATTCAGATAAGCAACATGGTGACCCTGCTGAGCTTTGAAGAAATGGCTCTCTTTTCTTTTTCTTTATTATTTTATTTTTTATTATTTTATTTTTTTGTTGAGACAGAGTCTGGTTTTGTAGTTCGGGCTGGCCCTGAACTCATTATGTAACTGAGGCTAGCCTCAAATTCTCCCCATGTGCTATGATTGCAAACGTGAGCCCAACCAGGCCCAACTCCAAAATAGCTTTCATTTAAAGAAAAATATGAGCTTTGTATAAACTTATGAAATAACCAAGTAGGCAGCGGTGCCAACTCTGTGACCCCTGCGCTCTGGAGTCTGAGGCAGGAGGGTCACTGGGAGTTCAAAGCCAGTCTGGAATACAGAGAGATTTCAACTCCAGTCTCGAAGATAAACTGAGACCCTGTCTCAAAAAATAAAATAACATAAAAGGGTGTAAAATCCAAGATAAAAAGCGTGGAGGTAACTTTACACACTTAAATTAATACAGAAATCTACTTCTGGATTAGTAGATCCAGACATGGTCTCAGTAGTAGGGAGGCTGAGGAAGGATAATCTGGAGTTCAAGAACATCCTGAGCTAAGTACGGAGCTATCTATAATCCCGTAGCAAGATCCTGGTTTGAAAAAATAGTAACTACAAAACCCGCAATCTGCCCATCAGGAGAGGAAGAGGTCACAGAATCCGGTGTATCAACTGGAATCACTGTGACTCTGGCCAAGGGGGGACAGGAGGGGCGTCCTCACGGAGCGCAGGGACTCACGGGGTGCAGATGCTGGGACGGGGCTCTGGGAAGCTTGGCAGGACCAGGCTGTGAGAGGAAGCTGCAGCACACAGCACCTCCTCAGCTCCTCTCCTGCTTTTATCCCCCTGGGAGCAACACCACCCTCTCCTGCTCCTCCTTCCCGTCACTCTCGGATCCCTGATTGGGTTTCTCCCTCTCCACCCAGTTAATCCCATGTCCACATGGCTGGTTTTAGCCAATCTCTAGACAGAGCTAGGGCAGGATTACGGAGGGTGTGAGGCTGGGCGTGGTGACCCACCCTGTAATCCAGAGGCTGAGGCGTGAAGACAGCTGCAAGTGTGAGGCCAGCCTGGGCACACAGCAGTCCAGGCTGGCCTTGAATTCATATGTAGCTGAGGCTGACCTCCAATTGCTCCAGTTGGCAGGGATCCTCTTGCCTCAGCTTCCTGACTGCTTCGATAACAACCTGCACTGAAAACTGATGCCCCATTTCAAGCTCCCCCAGAAAGGACAAACTGAAAGTCGAGGATTCAG
>PVIC010058318.1:0-10409 GCA_004025085.1 Thryonomys swinderianus | reverse complement strand
CCCAGCATTATATGTGGTTACCAGGGTTCAAACCCAGGTCCTTGTGCTTGCGAGGCAGGCGCCGGAACCACTGAGCTAACCCTACGGCCCATTAGGCCCATAATTTTAAGGTGAACATGTTCTCTCTCTCTCTCCCTCTCTCTCTCTCTCTCTCTCTCTCTCTCTCTCTCTCTATATATATATATATATATATATATATATATATATGCAATTATATTAATATAAATATAAATTTATAGTATAAAATATAACAGTGTGCAGTTCTAAAGTGCATGCAGGTTACTCATAAATGTCTCAGTCTATCAATAAATTTAGTATATACATGAGCTGAAAAAGCTCACTCAATATAAACAAAATGAATTTGAAAAGATCAAGGTTGATTTTAAATAGCTGATAAATTGAAATATTTAGCCCTTAGGTGGGCTGTCCAGTATTGCTCACACAAGTTCATTCTCCTTTTGTAAAACTATGTTAATAAATATCCAGTTCTTCAAAGACGCTATAAAAAGGATCATCATCCCTGGAAACAGAATGAATTTTAGCAGTTCTGTTGAAAACTTCATCAGTCCATGTATATTCTGACCCCAGAAGAAACACTTAAATTAGTGTGCGATTCTAGCCTGTGTAACTACTGGGAGCCCTTGAAACATTACTGGGACCCTCCATGGGAGATTCCAGTCTCCTGACCATTGTATGACATAGGCCCAAAGAAAAAAATCTAAAAACCAGAGCTAAGGTAGAAAGCAGGGAGCCAAGAAAACTGACAAAGTTGCTGGCTAGTCGAAGCCACTGATTTTTATTAGTAATCAGTTGAAGTAAAACAAACTATGTGCAAGGGCATGACTATGTGTGAGGATGTGTGATTGTGTGATTTCTATGGAAATTATTGTAAGCAAGGTTGATAAAGGATAAGACAAAGTATTCTCAAATTGGGAACAGAATAGACAAAATGTATGTTTGTAGTTAGAATATTGTCCTTCTAGTTAGAATGGAAACATCATGTTGATGTGATTTACTCTGACCATGGCATGTAGGCTTCAGCCAGACTCAATTTGTAAAACAAGCCAATTGTGGGGTTTTCTTCATAGCCTTTTTGGGGGCATAATCAATATTTCAATCTAGCATGGGTAGCAGTGTAATTCCATTGATTATATTGAAAGGCTCATAATTTAAAATTTAAAATGTTTTAATATGTTGGAGAAGGAAAAACTTTTATACAGTTAACTTTCTTTCACTTAATTTCCTATAAATCTTATGTTTATTTTTATTAAAGGTAAAATTAAATTACTGCTGTTATCAACAGAGTGCTGTAAATTCCATTTGAATAAACTACAGTTGAACTATTAGTGACAAAAATTTAAATAAATGGTAGATTTCTAGCAGTTGCTGAACATCGAACAAATACTATGCTCATAAAATTTTCTGCATGTAAGTATAGCTGAAGAGAATTATTGTTTCTTCTGGGTAGATTCAGTTTTCATACCAAGAAATTAATCTGATCAATAGAAATATGCATCCCCAGACGACTATGGAGTATTCTTATCAATAATTACATCATAAAACTTTGTCTTCTTGTTTTCATTCTCATTTTCTAACTAACAGTAAGTAAAATAGTGGAATTTATATGTTCAGAATGAAAAATATTAAAGCACCATACATGAAGAAATTGAAACTTCAAGGCCCTAAGTCATTAAGCTCAGGTCCTATAGCTCAATAATAATAAGTCCAGGACTAGTTTTATGGGTTTCTTGTCCAGTTCAATTCTGTCTGTACCACAAATTAATGTATGTCAGCTAAGTTAAGAGAATAAATATACCAATTTATGCCATGGTGAAGCTGCTGCACCCTGTACCACCATTCCAATATTTTTTAATTTTTTTTGAGATAGGGTCTCACTTCGTAGTTCAGCCTGGCTCTGAGCTCAATATGTAGCCTAGGCAAGCTTCAGACTCAGCAATCCTCCTGTCTCTGCCTCCCGAGTGCTGGGATTACAGGCGTGAGCCACCACGCCCAGCACTGTGGTATGTGGTATTGATTGTTGGTGGGCATGAGTCTCCATGCCCAGCATAGTATGTGGTTACCGGGGATTGAACTCAGGGCCTTGCGCTTGCAAGGCAGGTGCCAGAACCACTGAGCTAACCCTCTGGCCCAGAATATTTTTTAAAATTTTTATCGTTATGCATTAGTTATCACTCAAAAGGCAACTAAACTCAGTGGTATTTTAGTATGTGGTTGTTTAAATATATAGAATTTGCTAGTATATATTTGTAATTCATAATATTTGCATTCTGAGTGAAAGTACTGCAAGTATATAGTATAGCTTAATTTCTTTTTTCAACCCCTTCTGTTCACTTCTCCTCCCTTCACCCTCTCTGTCCCTTGAGCTCTCTCATTTGAGAAAGATTTCACTCCCTAATTTATAATATGTATCTTTTACTTTGCTTTTTATTTATGATTTATGCTTTTCATATAGGAGAAACTATGCAATATTTAAATTTGTGTTTCTGATTTATTTCAAAGTACAAAGTACATCCACTTTTCCACAAATGACTTTTTAGTATCAAATGACTTTCTAGTATCAAAGTATATCCACTTTTCCACAAAAGACTTAAATTGTATCTTTTTTTAAATTTATATTTATTGGTACATTTTATACACACATCATGATCACACTCAATATTAGGAATTTGTACCAGTATATTACACAATTTAATTCTCATTTCTCCCATTCCCCTACCCATCCACAACCCCTACCCCCTAAATACATAAGTTTTCTATTCCTTTTTTTATTACCATCACATTTTTTCTTTACCCCCTCATTACTCACACCTCCATCACATTTTCCTTTGAATATTTTCTATAACATTTATCTTTCTTTATGGCAGAGTAGTACTTCATTGTACAGAAATATTAAATTTTATTTTTCTATCTATCCATTGATAAACATATAGATTGACTCCAAGATTTAACTATTATGAATCATGCTTTTATAAACATGGCTATGAATATATCATGACAATACTATGTATTTAATGTTTTCAGAAGTTAAAGAAGGGGAATAGTTGTGTCATACAGAATATCTAGTTTTAGTTTTCTGAAGAGTTTCCACATTGATTCCCATAGTCATTGTAGTAGTTCACATTTTTTCAACAATTTAGAGGAGACATTTTTCACCAAAACCTTTCCAGCATTTGCCATTATTTGACTTTTCAGTGATGGTCATTCTTTCTAAGGTAACATGGAATCTAAGTATTGTTTTAATTCGCATTTTTCTAAAGGCCAATGATCAGAGCATTTCTTCATAAATTTATTGGCCACTTGAACTTTTGTGAATCATCTATTTACTTCAAGCCCATTTTTGATTGAGTCATTTACTAGGATGCATAATTATTTTGAGTTCTTTGTACATTCTAAATATTACTCCTTCAAAATAACAGGGAAAATTGTTCTCATTGTGCAGATTGTCCGTTCACTCTATTCACTGTTTTTGTTTTACTTTCTACAGAAACGTTTAAATTTGATATAATATCATTTGTTATTGTATAATCTCTTGTTTGTAATATTATTTGACAATTGTTTTTACATCTTTAAATAAGTAACTCTTGTTAAACTCTGGCATTATATGATCCATGAATATCTACAAACTTGCAAAGCTCTAAAAGGGATACTTGATGGGTGAGTGAAAATAGATATTGATTTATGCTTTCATGAAAAGTTTTCTCTATTTTAGCTGATGACTTGTGCTGAAATTGCTCTTTTTCTGATTTATCTACCTGCCATTTCATTTCTGGAGAGGTCACTGTTGAATGCGTGAACATTTTGTTGGTGATTTCTAGCAGTGTTAAATAATGTGCCTCACATATTGTCACACAGAATAAAAATCTCTCTCCAATATGAAGCTCTTTTATTATAATTTAAAGAATGAATATAACACTTGAAAAATTTGAGTAGATCTATTGGATTATTTTATTTCCTAATGTCACTGTCTGAAAGATACTGTAATGTATATTTTTTAAACTAAAACTTATTTTCTGGACTTCAGAAAACTTTAAGTATGTATACACTGAATTGTTATAAAATCACTGCTTAAAGTTATCACTAGTAGAAAGTAAGCTTTCTTCCATTATTACAATAACTTTAACTTTTTATTCACAGGAATATTTAAAATACTAAAATTAATCTTTTTTAAGCAACTATTTTTTTGGGGGGGGCAGGGTCTCACTTTGTAGTTCAGGCCGGCCCTGAGCTCACTATGTAGCCTTCCTTTCCATTTCTTTTTGTAAAAGTTCATTGGAAATAATATTTATCTCTTAAGAGTTTTAAATCTGTCACTTTGCCTTGTAAATGAAAACTCAAGAAAAAAAAAAAACTTAGAGCTTAGCAAAGAGAAGTGAGTCCCTTCTCAAAAACTCTTTGTCCATTTTGAACTTCTCACTCTAATTCGCTGACTGGCAAAAGGCCATTTTATCTTATATGTTTTATAGAATTTTCATAACTGCCTTATGAGGTGCACAAAACATTTGTCTTTTACTTCACTAATTTATTACTATTATAATGCTTCTACTGTTTTATCTCTAGGTTTTCTGATCAACCAATAATTTCTTCAAGGGGACGTAAAAGTTATCAACTATATCATAATGAAAATTGCACTATATAAATATTGGATGGCACAAAATCATGCCTCATGTATCTTCTTTTTTTTTTTCTTTTTTGGCTGACACATCTTTTCTTTCATTGAATCATTAATAAAACATTCACACCCCAAAATGTTATTCAGTAAGTGATTGCACTTATTGTAATGATCACTGTCAGTTTTTCTAACCATCATTTGGAAGCTTAGACATGCTAAAAGTGATTTAAAATCCCATACTGAAGAGATCTTTTATCTCTAAAGTATCTTCTAGGAAAAAAAACCTCTATAATTTGCCAACTCATACTTATTCTCCATCCTAAACTTTGAATTTTTCAATAGTATCTAAATTATATTGAATTGTCTAATGACTACCTTACACTCCACTAAACAAATGTGATATAATTTTAGTTTATGTAAGTCTGATCTCATTAAATTTATGCAGTTAACATGTATTTAGTTACTGGATTAAAAGATATTAGCAATGTAGCAAAACTTGAAAACATTAATGATATACTTTTAGCTTTCATTTCCAATATCTGAGGTTATTTTTTGATATTGTTTAACAAAGGGAGGAGACTACTACAGGGGCTCTTTAAGATATATAAATTTAAATGCGTGGTATGATATTATCAATAAAATATAATTCAAGTTTTCTTTGGAAAATAACTTTGAGAATTTTTTGGTCACCTACCTTTATTCACAATTCTGCTATCCAGAGTAATCACAGTAGCTAAAATATTAATTAACTAATCTAATAGAATTGTGCTAAGAATGCTATCCTCCTTAAATTGTATACAATCCTTATATGTTCCCCCATGAAATGAGAGTTGCTTGTATCTCCATTTCATTGCTGAAGTTATAGAAGTACAAACAGTCAGTGACTGGGCTCAATTCACAGTTAATAAAGGAAAACCCAAGATTTTAATTCAAACAGCCTGACACACAACCCTCCGTGACTCACAACTGTAAACATTTTTTTCCTTTCATAGATCTGAATGTTTGCATATGTATGAGTATATGTGTGTAAAAGTTCACCAAGTTGTAAAGATATGGCAACAATTATACTATGACTTTTCTAAGATTAAGGCAAAATAAAATTCTTATTTAATACAATGTAGTGGTTAAAAGTTGACTCTAGATTGCTAAGATTCATTTATCAACTTTTTCATCTACACTTTTATATATTTAGGTAAGTTATTTGGTCTCAGTGAGCCTCCATTTCCACAATTTGAATAGGATGATGACAATAATATTACTTAAATCATGAAATTGTTTTGAAAGAATGCAACTGCAAGAAAGTGAAAGAAACATTTATCAAATATCCTTATGTGAGGCACTATGTTACGCATTTTAGAATCTTACTGAATCCTCTTTATAACCCTTTAAAATAGGTACCAGTTTTCCTACTTTCCTAATTAAGAAACTAAAATTCAGAGATGCATTAGTTAAATATATATGACAATGAGTAGCCATTCCAGTACTAGAATCCAATCAGGCTCTATTTGTTTAAAACCCCATTTTCTTTCCCACTGTCATTGTGTTTCTTCTATGGAAGAAATATGGCAGAGACCCATTAGTCCAAATTCAGTTTTTCTGAAGATTGGCTGCACTTATCTTTTTTACTTCTAGATGTGATTTGTGGCAATATCCATTCTGTAAATGATCACTGTCCACCAGTGAATTTTGTTTTCAATTATACCTAGGCTAGCAATGTACCATTTGTATAACAATAGCAACAAAATGTACATTGATGTGAGAGTAAACATATTTTCATAATTTATACAGTAATCCTTCTGGAAAATTTACTGAGCCACTTCTAGGGTAAAAACTGTGTTAATCTTTGAAGACAGAGAGTTTTCACAAGAAAGACAGAGAAAAGAAACAAGCAAACAAAATTACATGTGAGAGAAAAACCCTCAATTGAAAAATATCAGCATCATTCTTCAGATTTGCCTTAGGACATGTGGGGATGAAGTAGAGAGAGAAAAGCTATTTAGACCAAAGATTTTTTTTTTCCTTTTTGGCTTCCAGAGAAAAATCGTATTTTCTTAATTCGTTTTTTCATATACTAAACAAAACACTTAAGACCCGAAATAAAAGGAGGAAATGTTTATTTCAGCTGACAGTTTGTAAGGGTTTCAGTCTATTGTCAGGAAGCCACGAGGCAGAATGGCATAGCAGAAGGACATCACAGACAAAAATGGCTTGGCATGGCCAGACAGGCAGAAGAAGGTAGCAAGTAGTAGCAGCAAGCTTGCCTTCTTCATGTCTCCTTATGCTCCATGCATACTACAGGCCTATTAGCTAGTGCCAGCCATGCCTAGAGTGAGGTTTCCATTTCAAACACCGTTAATCCCAGTAGCAAAAGCTGAGTCTAGAAACACACAACCTAGTCCAACCACATTCAAAACTACACCTATTAAGCCGGGCATGGTGGCTCATGCCTGTAATCCCAGCACTCAGGAGGCAGAGACAGGAGGATTGCTGAGTTCAAGGCTTGCCTGGACTACATAGTGAGCTCAGAGCCAGCCTGAACTACAAAGCGAGATCCTGTCTCAAAAAAAAAAAAAAAAAAAAAAAAAAAAAAAAAAAAAAAAAAAAAAAAAAAAAAAAAAAAAAAAAAAAAAAAAAACTACACCTATTAGTGGGTAAGGCTTTAGAAGAAAATCTAGATACAAACTATAACATTTCACCCCTGGCCACCAAAAAATAACAATAACAAATCATGCACAACCATTTTTACAAAAGATATTCAGCCCATCTCTAAGAACTGACAATGTAATAAGTTTCATCACTGCTGAAAAGACCAAGTTCCAAGTCTCCTTTGAGCTTTAAGAGAAATCTTAGCTGTAAACTACTCTACAAATCACTAGAAATGTAAACACTTCTTACATACACACACAGCACAAGATAAACATTTCTACTCCAAAAGGTATAAATAGGGGGGCAGAAACAATATAGGAACAAAATCAGACCAAATTCTGGCAAGGCAAACATTAAAAGCCATAGTTCTATGCTCATCACCTTGGATTCTGATGGACAGATGTGAACTCCAAAGTCCTCGGGTGATGGTGATTGTATGGTAGTGCAGTAACAGAAGTTGTAGCTCTCAGGCTTTGTCTCTTGGGTCACCTTTGCTTGCTCCTTGCAGCTTTCTTCATACCATCCACATTTCTGGATTTTCCAACTTGCTTGAGTCTCCTCTATACCTTTAGCTTCACATTTACACACTGCCCTCTCAGGGACACACTGCCTGGCTTCTCAAGCTTTCTTCTACAGTTTGGTGGAAGCCTTCATAACCCAGTATGGTTTATATTCATCACGCAACTAAAGCCAGTGCCACATGGATAATCCCATGATCTGCCATTAGCTCAAGTAGAACCTAGGCTTTCTTCTCACTTGTCTGTACCAATCGCATGTCTGGATCACTGAGTACTCTGAACAGAGTCCTGAGAATTTTATTTTAGGCTGTGGCCATTGTGGAACCCGGCTCTCTGGGGCTCTTTTTTCAGAGTGAAGCCTTTCATTTTTCCAGCTTTGAGGCTGCAAATGCTGAAGTCTTGCTGGTTCTTGTGCTGTCCTCAGACCATTCTTTTCTATTTCTTCTTCCTCTTTAGCCACCAAATACTCCTTGGCCCCCATCTTTGCAGTATACAACTCTAGTGGAACTTATCATGTGACCAACTAAAAATATTTTAAATTATTCTTCTGCACTGTTTGCTCTTGATTTGCAGTATAGATCTGGGTAAAACTCCCAAAGTGTAGCTGTGTCAATGCCTTGACATCAGACTCCTTTGAAATTTCTTTCACCAGATTAATTATTTTACTAAACCTAACCTCATTCTCTGAACAATCTCTGATCATGAGGAAAATACAGGGAAATTTTCCAACAGAGTATAATATACATGATCTGGAACCCAATGACCAATTTAATCTTTGTTCCTAATTGAAATCTCCTGAGTCTGGTCCTTACCAGATGCATTTCTATCAGCATTCTGATATTCTGATCTCTCACCATAATCTCTCATCATGTTTTATTTATAGCACTCAGGGCTGTATCCACAGCTGGCATCTCCAAATCTTTCCAAATTCTTTACACAAGCAGGTTCCAACAGCTCCTGAAGCACATATTCTGATACAATCACAGTGATGACTTCACTTTCAGTTCCAAAGTCTTTCTTAGTTACTCTTCTCATGGCTAGACAAAATATCCTACACCCAAAGTAAAAGGAGGAAAGGTTTGTTTAGCTCACAGTTTTCAGAGGTTTCAGTTCATAATCAACTGGCTTTGAGGCAGGGTATCCTGGCCAAGGGGCATCACAGAAAGGAAAAATCTCAGGTCATAGCAGGACAGGCAGAAGGCAGCAAATCTGCCTTCTTTCTGTCCTCTTGTATTTAATGTATGACATTAGCCTATTGATTGGTGTCAACCATACCCACGGTTGGGCTCTCATTATCTGCACCCTTAATCACAATAGCACATTTTTGATCCATAGTCACACACCAGTCACCTTCAAATCTAATTCAGTCACCTTCAGAACTCCCCACCTTGCACAGATGAGATTTTGAAGGAACATCTACGTACAAGCTATAACCATACCTCTATTGATTGGAGTCATATGATGTAAGAGATGTAAGAGATTGAATAAAATTGTCTCCCCAATTAATCTCAGTTCAAAGGAAGTAATCTCCCAAGATCTAATGACCAAAGAATTGGAAATATAAACTCTTAGGAAGTATTAATATTCTGACATGTCTTTCCAAAAGTAGTTGAAATATTCCTTTTTAGAATAGTGCCTTCAAACCGGCCCACTGTATCCTGGGAGCAGCCGTTTGACTCGGCTGCCGGGTGCCATCCATTTCCAGCGAACTGAAGGCCAACCACCGCCCACCTTATCCCGGGAGCAGCTCGTGGACGCAGCTGCCGGGCATCATTCGTTTCCAGCGGACTGAAGGCCGCCCACCAGCCCACCTTATCCCAGGAACGGCCTGTGGACTCAGCTGCCAGGCACCATCCATTGCCGGCGGACTGAAGGCCTCCCACCACCCACCTTATCATGGGAGTGGCCCGTGGACTCGGCTGCCAGGCACCATTTCCGGTGGACTGAAGCCTGCCCACCGGCCCACTGGATCCCGGAGCTGTGCAGTGAGGAGTCAGGTATGGACCCTGGGCGCCAGCCACACCATGGAGGGTTGAGGGCTTCTACCAAGCCCCAATGCCACCCCGGAGCTGCGTTGTGAGGACCCAGGTCCTAGAGGAGCTGGAGCCATCTCCTGTGTCCCTCCACAGGAGGCGTGCTCCAGGAGCCGCACTGAGAGACCAAACAAGACATAAAAAAGGGGGAATCTAGCTTCTATTTCACCATCTAATCCTAGATCCCTCTATTCACCTCTTGCCCCCACACCCTCTCCTATCTTCCTGTTAAAAGCAATACCCAGAAGTAAAAGATTCTTAGGCTGTCCTATTGCTTCTTCTGTACTATTATAAGAAGGTGTGCAAAGCCTCCAATGGTCTTACAGCATACAGTTTGTACTGTTGTACAAATGCCCTTTTATCCTGTAGTACCCGCTGGCATATATGACGTTCTAGGGTATAGGTGATCTTCCTAAATCTGCTAACCCTATTTCATTCTCCTCCTGTCTCGCTACCACCCTGACTCCCCAGTGACCTTTTACCCCCAAAGGGCTCGGAGGCTACATTTATGATCTGTATGTTGTATACACATTGCTGATTAATTCTAAATTCTGGCATGTAGACATAGAGGTAACTCATAAG
>PVIC010058317.1:0-10411 GCA_004025085.1 Thryonomys swinderianus | reverse complement strand
GGCTGGCCCTGAGCTCACTATGGTGCCCAGGCAAGCCGCCGCGAACTCAGCAATCCTCCTGTCTCTGCCTCCCGAGTGCTGGGATTACAGGCGTGAGCCACCACGCCCAGCATTATATGTGGTAACCGGGGATCGAACTCAGGTCCTTGCGCTTGCAAGGCAGGCGCCGGAACCACTGAGCTAACCCTCCGGCCCGATTATGGTTATTTTTAGCACTGATTTTTGTAAGTAGAGTGACAATATGAACAGTAGAAAAATTAATTTTAGACCTGTTTGCTCCAGAGACAAGTACAAGTTTTTTGTCAGTCAGAAAACAGTTGCTGAGATGGGTTGTTTTGCAGAGAAGCCCCGCCTCTCACAGAGTGTCATCTTGAAACCTTGCTATTTGGAGAATTGATGGTTGAGGCAGTAATTTCCAAGATAATATAATTGGGAGATATTGAAGTGGCTTATACATGACTTGGCCACCATGAAAGACATGCAATGACTTCAAGAGGGGAAATGACTTTTTGTGTTGCTCTGGGTACTACAAATTGCTATTTGGGCTTCCAAAATCCATTCAAAAGCAAATGGTCTCCATTTATCAGTACAATGGTGTGCTGAGCCGGCCATATGTTTTTGAATTTCTGACAGGAAATATGAATATAAAGGAGTTTCAAAAGGTGAAGATGCCCTCCTCTGCTTCAGAAAACTTGTAATAGTATGGAAACATTTTGTTTGAGCTTATGGTACTTAGTCAATGAAAACAATACTGATTTCCCCAAATTTGGTGGGCAGTGTCATCCGTGACTTGTAACTTGAGACCTTTATCTCTTAGAAGCCATAAGCATTAATGGGATATTAAGAACTTTTCGTTCAGAAAAAAAACTGATGTCTTGGAGCCTAAGATGTTATTTACGAGCTCAGGGAGGAAGCAGGAGAGATTGTTCTCAGGAAGGTGTTCTCCACGGAGCCCTGGTCCGAGTTTCCTGTGTCTGGTTGACTGCTTTTGTAATTCACTGGTTTAGATCATCTGTTAGGAACTTAAAATCTTTGAAAATGAGCTGGGAGCTCCTGAGGCTTGTGGAGCAGCTGTCCTGTGACCCTTCCCCTGCCCCCGGAAGGTGTGGGAAGAGCTTCGCTGTGCAACTCCGCCCTCTAGCGGCGCACAGGAACTGCAGTTACGTTCTTGGAATTGGTCAAAGCCATTTCTATCCTCTTCCCACGTTAGTTGAGAATAAACCTGACCCAGCCTCCAGTTGTTTAAAAAAGGTTTATCACGTGCTATTTCTTACCTAATTGGTTTGAACTTACATGACATTTTATCTATTTGATTAGATTGATTTAATCAAAATGTCCCGTTCTCTTTATTCCACTTTGGAGTTGCTCTGTTCGGAAATTTTTGGAATAGCTACTTTCCAAATAGTGTAAGAGAAGCAAGTGAACTAAAAAGTGTTAAAACTTGTTTAAACATATTTTAGGGAGTGAACTCAAATTTTGACTGTCCACTGTATATTTCAGGGCACTAAGTTTAAGCAGAAGATATTTATAACATCCATGATCTCTGTAAAAATGCATGTATGTCTTGATGATCAAAAATTTAGGTATTTTTGTGACTGAGGTAAAACTCTGTAAGGAATACATTTAGGTTCACGTATGTTAAAGCAACTACCCACCAATTATAGGAGAAACTTTATCATTTGCATGAGAAACAGTGATGGTATTTTAGCTTCTTTCTTTTTGACTTTAAATTTTCAAAGAGGCATTTTGTTTTGCTTCAGGCAGTATTTTTAAAGGGAATTAGATGAGCCATTTTCATGATGTAAAACTTATGAACTATATTCGAAAATGAGGTTTTTAATTACTACTGATTGTTTTACTAATAGCGAGCCATCTTGCTTGAGGGAGAAATTTTTTCTAAGCAGCTTAAGTTCTTAGTTAATAACCAGAGAACATTAATTAAACAGTAACTGTTGAAGCACCGACCATCTCCTTAGGTCCTATCATTGGTGGGTGGATGTGTCTCTCTGGCTGGTTGTTAATTCCCAGAATGCCTCTGAACCCTGCAAGTAACAAAGACATAAAGGAGAGAAGAAAAGAGGGTTGCATAATTTTCTTTTTCCAAATGAGCAATATTTTATTTTAGAACCACAAGGCATGTCCAAAGCATTTATAATTAGTATTGAACAAACCTTATCTGTCTGGAAGCACATGCTAACCTTTTGTAGATCAAGGAGGCCAGAATTACTCTTGGTAATTTGATGTGCAGCAAATGGGTCCTATAACTTATGAGGAATGATGTACAAGCAACTGCTGAAAACTTGGTTTGTAGCACTGCCCCTGATGTGTTGGCTGGCTAACTTATATGTCAAGAAGTGTCTGAAAGCACAGCAAAAGGTAGGAGGGATGCTGTGATCCTTCCAGGAACAGCATGTTAACTCCCAGCTCATCAAATTTGTGACCATGTCATTGCTAAGAGCAGCCTCTTTGGAGTCCTGTGTTTTTTTTTTTGATGGCTGGCTCTCAGCTCACTATGTAGCCCAGGTAAGCTTTGAACTCAGCAACCCTCTGGGTCTCTGCCCCCGAGTGCTGGGATGACAGGCGTGAGCCACCACGCCGGGCACTGTGGTACGTGGTATTGATTGCTGGTGGGCGTGAGTCTCCACGCCCAGCATTGTATGTGGTTACCGGGGATCGAACTCAGGACCTTGCGCTTGCGAGGCAGGCTCCAGAACCACTGCGCTAACCCTCCGGCCCGAAAAATCTCTTCATTTCTTATGTCCTTCCCTTTAACTTTTGTTTTGCTTAGCCTAATTAAAGATTTGATGGCTTAGTTTATCTTTTCAAAAACAGTTTTGTGATATGTTCTATTGTTTTTCTTATATTTATGTAATTTACTTGTGCTGTAATCTCTACTATTTCTCCTCTGTTACTGGCTTTGGGCTTTGATTTTCTTGTCCTCGTTCCTTGAGGTATAATGTTAAATCATTTGAGGTCTTTTTGGTATTAGCCTTCTTTGCTACTAATTTAATTAACTGCTTTTGCTGCATCCTGTAAACGTTGGTCTTTAGTGTGCTCACTTTCCATTATCTGAAAGTGGTTTTAATCTCCTTTTAATTTTTTTCTACAGCTCATTATTTTAGAATGTTATTTAATTTCCACATACTTTGAATTTTCTGAAATTTCTCTTATTCCTGATTTCTAGTTCATTACCATCATGGCTGGAAAAGATATTTGATACTATGTTAGTATTTTTAAAAAATTTCAGACCTGTTTAATGGCTTAAAGTCATCTCTCTTGGAAAATGTTTCTTGTGCCCTTGTGAAAAATGTGTATTCTGCTGCTTTTGGATGGAAAGTTCTGTGCATATTTGTTACATCTATCATGCTGAAAGTGTAGTTTAAGTCCTCTTCCAGTGCTCGCTTCGGCAGCACATATACTAAGTCCTCTTCCATATTGATTTCTATTTGAATGTACTGTCCTTTGCTGAAAGTGGGGATATCAAACTTTCTTAGAATTATCATATTACTCCCTTTAAATGTACCAATATTTGCTTTTTATGTATTTGGTGTTCTGATATTTGATATGTATATATTTATTATAACTCATATGCTTTTGGTGAATTGACCCCTTTTCATTATGTAGTAACATTTTTTTGGTCTCTATAGTTTTTTTAACCTAAGGTTTTTGTAAGCCTATTTTCAATAGGATACACTGGGAGGGATTTCACATGAATAAACTGTATTTGATGTGCAGATACACAAATACTACTTTATCCTTGTTCAAATTGAAATATATTTCTAGATCAAAATAAACTTCAAAGCATTAAAAAAACTAAATATGATAATTACTTAAATTTATGTGGTTGGTTTATAGTCAACTGGTGGCATATATTTTTTAACTTAACAAATATTTTGATATGAATAGGAAAATGGCTTTTATGACTTATGAAGTGACTTTCAGCAGTAAATCATAAGATGATGGAAAAAAATATAATAAATTAAAACCTGTCTTGCATGCTCCTTAAACCTTTAGCAAAATATACAGCACATTCATTACTGTGGCAGTAATATATATTATTAATGCTGCCACATAAGATTGGTATAAAACTGGGACAGAAGTCTTATTGTAAGGAAAGGAATGCTTATATCAATATTCATCTAAATGGGAAGTTCTGAATTAGAGCATATTAATTTAATCATTTCCTACCAGTTCAGTACTGACATAGGCACCGGGAATATAAGGCAGCTTTAGTTTATAGTTTGACTAACTTCAGATAAAGTGCTAAGTATGTGTGGGTGACAGTTTTATTATATGAAAAGTAATATGGAGTTTCCTATAGCTTGTGAGCCAGAATTTGGCCAACACTTTAGAAATAAGAGAGCCCGTTTCTCCTATCTTATCAGTCTGATAATGCAATTTGTTTTAGATGTTTGAGCACAGTGAAAAAATGTTATGAGTGACCCTATAGAAGTGAAATGAGACAGTCACCAACTCTTACAGTAAATATATTGAGTCAGTACAGAAATATATTACTTTATATACTTACAGATATTTATGGATTAAAGTTTCTTGATTGCGTAGAAAAGAGACATAAAAGGGAACGTGGATTAGACAAATGTTTAGTTGAAGTGAATCTCAGTATGTCATTTCCAGGTCTGAAAATATTTTAAAGACCTGAGTGAGAGCGACTCGGGATGGGAGGCTCAGATGTGTTTGGGCACCTCCTCGTGTGTGTACGTTCTGACTGGCTCAGAAAAGAAACGCGCTTATTATATAGTACGTGTCACATACAACCACTCTTCCTGACAGTAGCTGCCATGTGTGGAGCTCTTCGGTGTCAAGCGCCTTGCCAAGTGCTTAACAGGCACGGCACCCTCGAAGTGCCGGCAGAGCGATCGGTTGAGAAAACTGTGTCCTACTTTCAGATGCTTCAGTTTGAATTTGTAGTGACATTTACAGGATCAGTCATACCCTCTGGGGTATAGGAAAGCTTAATCGATTTGGGGGAAGGGAAGGAACACTTCCTTCCAGTCCGTTAGGCGCCGGAGTCCTAGTTCCTGAGGCACTACAGAACAACTGAGGGATTTGGAGTAAATCTGGTAATGTGGCAAATTGTTTTTAACTGTACAGATAATTCAGGAAAAGGTAACATTAAAATGCATGTTAAATTTAAATAATTGAGCTGATATAAAAATCAATAAAGATAGTTGACCCTTTTCTTGTCTTTCCCTTGTAAGACCACTCAGTCCATTTGCTTCCCATTGGCAATGCTTTCTAAGACTTACAGAAAACACATTTACATGCATGTACTATGTGTCTGCTCCTTGACACTAAATTTCCCTCCAGTGGAAATGTCCACATGCCTGTTCTGCAGATTCCTTCACTTGATGGTCTCTCAGTACATGTGGCTCATTGTTGTTTTAGCCAACATGTTATCATGTTTAGAATGGATCTAAACATGTATTAACAGTTTTCCACATTAAATGGTTTTTTTTTAGTACTGTAAACATGATATGGTGAAGTTATATACACATTGCTTTATCATTTTAGTGCTGAGCTGGATGTGGAAATATTGGGTTTCCTAATTGCCCACCGGCAGCCCTGTACTGGTAAGAATTTCCATTGGTCTTGTAGCACAGTGCTCTTCCTCATGGCTATGGAAATTATAAGTAATTAATTATTAATGAATTAAATTGTTGGCACTGCATAAAGACCACTTTTGTTATTTTCATTTCCATTTTCCCATTTACTAATGAGGTTGGGCATCGGTTTTATTTTTTTGTCTTTATGAACTGTGGTGTATCTTTTTCTCTGTGTGTGGAATTATATGTTTGTATACTTTGCCTGCTTTTAATTGAAATCAAGCTTATTAAATTTTAAAAGTACATTAACATCATAACAATTTTGTCCTCCCCCCCCCCAGCTTGGCTAGCTTGATCTGTTAATTTTTGTTACATAGTTTTCAATCTAATTGGAAGACAGACATTAACAAATCATATGCTCAATCTTTAAACCTATGAAGACTCCCTTTATGCTTGATGTCTAGCTTAACTGCTTCGTGACTAGGAAATATACTTGGTATTATGGATTCAGTCTTCAATATTTACTGAAACTTGAATTTTGGCCAAATACACAGATAATTTCTTTTGATGTGGCAAATGTGCTGGAAAAGTACATATTTCCTTCAGTTGTTGGCTGAAGTTTTTCAAGTTTAATTGGACTGTCCAGTGTGTTTTGCCCCATTCTTTACAGAATTCTCGGAGTTCCTCAGGAAAAGTTAACAGGTTTACTTTGCTCCAGGAAGCCCCTGACATCATCTTTTCACCTATTTTATGACAGTCTTTGGTTCAGATGGCAGTGATCGAAATTCAAAATGTACGAAGCCCAGAAAAGGTCAGAGTTTCTTTCTTTGGCAGAAGTATTAATTAAGGTGTCCCGGAGCTGTGACACGTCCCTGTGGCCAGAGACCTGGATCCTTCCGTCTTACTGCACTGTTACATCCCGGAGATTATCTCACTGTCCAAGGTGGGTGTCCTAGCTGCAGGCACTGCATGTAGTCCAAACCGAAAGGGCAGCTCTTCCTTCTGGAGATGGCTAGAGGCCATTTCCCAGAAGTCATCCGTATTACTTCAGACTACATCCCTTGGACCACAACCAAGTCATATGATCCGATCTAATTGTAAGGTAAGCTAAGAAGAAGTGTGTTTATCCCCACTAGCTTGTGCCCAGCTCAATTGCGGGCACTCTTTACTAAGAAAGGGATCAATAGATACCGAGGAGCAAGTATCACTTTTCACTGTAACCAGTTCTTCAATATGTAGATACAGCATTTAATAGGTAGTTGATTAGAAACAAGGGGTGTCAATCTAAGCAAGATTGCACTTAGTTTTGTGTGTGCACTTTGCTAAAAAGCTTTGTATCCCACCTTTTCTCCACCTTAAAGAATAGAACCGAGTGTCCTGGATAACCTGCCTCATAGAATTTCCATGATGCTGTGTCTGTTCTGTGCTTTGGGAATCTTCACCTTTTTATTACACTGTAGGGCATTTGTGGGCAGGAACATACTTGATTTGTGTTTTCACCCTTTAGGGTGACTGGCCGTGTGCAGAACTTAGGATCATTGACCAATAGGAAGTAAACACAGGTGATTTATTGCACATCTAATGTATGCATTTGGTGCTATAGTATTTATTTTATACATGACCATATCACATCAGTGTAGCTTATCCTGTATGTGATTGAAGTGACACTTTTGGAGATTAGTCATGGTATTAAATAGAGAGCTATAGTTCAGTTCAAAGGTAGGCTAATTAGCTGCAGGTGGCAAGAGAATACACAATACATCTTACTGGCTCGTTTTAATATTATAACAGGCTTTTTCCTTAGCCAAGTAGAGAAAGCAGAATTCAGAAACAATGCCAAGTCCTGTAGTTGAGCTCAGCTGGGTACATTTTATTATGTAAACTTTGGGAGGGAGAGATAAAACATCTTTGGCTCTCTTTGAAATCTTGATTGGGGTAAGATAAATAAATGTCTGATTTTATTCTGAAAACTTCTGGTAGACAATCTTGCCCTATGTTATTATACAGCTATTCTTCCTGTCTCATTATTTCTTTGCCTCTGACCTTATCTTGACAAAATTTGTCTTTGTTTCTTTAAGATGAATTAAGTAATGGGATGTGATGTGATTTGTGGCATAGATCTTGATAAGACTTATTACTTTTAACTGTATAAATATTAGTTTTAATTAGAGTTTTGAGCTTAGTTCTAGAATTTGGAGAAAACCTCATCTTGTGCTAGAAACAGAAGTTCTTTTTTAGATGGGGCAAGTAAGAACTGTCTACTTTATGTTATGCTATCATAATAGAGCATCAAAGATATATAAGTTCCTGCATATTCTTCTTGATAGATGCAAAATGGTGAAATTTGGTGAAAGCCATTTAGTCATAAATTCAACTGTGGTTAAAATAGAAAGAAAAATATGAAGTTCAACTGAAAACATCTTCATGCTTAGTGAGAGAGATGCAGGAAATGCAACAGTTAAAGTTGGGGTCAGAACACGAGTGTCTGCCATCACCCCTGGAATTTGGGATTGTTCCACAAGTGCCAGCTAATTAGGAAAGAGACTAAAGCAAACGGACATGACTGACTTTCCTCCTTCTTGCATCAACAGAAAGTGCCACTCTTTGTATTCCTCTGAATGCCACAACAAAACAAAAACTAAAAACTTGTCTAACTTGCATTTTTCTTGATTAATTGGGAGATTTTTTTTTCTGTTGATACATTCATTGACAATGCTAAGTCCAGACTCTGTCTTAGAGAGTTTTTTGCTACTATAACTGAAAACACCAGGCCAGGTAATTTATAAACAGAAATAGAAGTTTATTTGGCTTATGTTTTTGGAGATTCAGAAACCCAAGAAGAGGGACTGCCTCTGGTGAAGACCTTCTTGCTGCATAACAACATAATGGAATGGTACATGAGTATGTATGAGACAGAAGAATTGGGCAAAACTCAGCCTTTCACCTGGAATCATTTGCCTGTGAAAGAAAACTCATTGCCACAGTAATGGCCTCATGAGGGCAGAATGACTCATGAGGGCAGAATGACTCATGAAGGCAGAACACTCATGACTGGATCCACCTCTTAGAATCCTCACCCCTCATTCTAATAACAGTCAAGATTCAAACAAGTTTGGGAGGGAACATTCAGTCTTTAGCCCTCTGCCAGTGCAGACTAGTTCTGTAGCCAGAGCCATCTCTTACAGACCTAGCTGTTCCTCTAAATTCTAAGAGTAAGGTAGCTTATTTTTAGTAATATACTCTTTCATTCAGGGGTGACTTATGGGGAGTAGAGTGCATAAATCCAGAGCATATAGCCTAGTTGTATACCTTGTGTGATGGCTTAGCTTGATTCTCTTAGGGAATTGATAGAACAGCTTCTGGGTGTGCCTGGGTGGGTGATGGAGATGTGATCTTGGATACTATGTGTGTGGTTCAGGGCCCCTTCCTCTGTTGCACTGTTACCCTTTTCTGCTTCGCAGCCACCATGAACCAAGCATCTTTGTTCTGCCACTTCCCTTCACCATAATGGTTCTGACTTGTATCCAACTACCCATGTACCAAACCTTCTGAAACCATAAACCAAATGAAACCTCCCATCCTTTAAGTTGTGTGTATCTCAGCAACAGGAAAGGTGATTAATACTTGTGTAGCCATCACCCAGGTCCAGATAAAGGATGTTTCAATTCTTGATGGGCTTCTTTGGGTTGCTACCTAGTACATAGACTTTCAGGTATTATTTCTGTTGAAGTAGATTAGTTTTATCTTTTTTTATAGATTCGATATAAATGAAATCTTACATTTTCTGCTTTATATAGCTTTACATTGTGAAACACATCTATGTGGCAGAGTTCAGTACTCACCTGCTGTTTTTACTGCTGCGTTGTATTCCGCCGTGTGGGTGTACCGCAGATTCTGGTCCATTGGTTGGCTGCTCTGGTTTCTTCATCTGGAGGTCTGTGAGTTACCCTGGGCACTTTGTTCTTGAGGACTTGACTGAACCACAAGCGACCATGGCAAAGATTGTGGGTTTGCATCTGCTAACATTGCACTGGCTTGAGTGCATTCTCTAGTTGAGTCCAAAGCCCACGGTATGGACAACCACTTCTTTCATGGAAGTAGGAGAAACTGCAGATTTACGGGGCTTTGTGCACAGATACATGACAAGGTGAAAAGTTTTGGCCACCATGTAGTCATTGACACTATAGGACTGATACATGTGCAGATTTAGAGCATCTGGCCAAAGTATTTTCCAAATGATGTATAAGTAAACTTGCACTGGCTGTGAAAGATTCCTAGTTTGCTTCATGTCCTCACCTATACTTGGTACTGAATTCTTGCAGATGTTTCATTCTCTCTACAGCAGCCAGAAAGCATCCATACTAATTGTGGTTAGACGTTGGTATCAGGAAAAGATTGTTAGTGGGTTCGGTAGGCCAGAGAGGAAAGGACAAAAAAGGAGAGGAAGTTCCATGTAGGCACCCTTGGTCAGTTACAGGGGAGCCATTCTTTTGTGAATGATATTTAGTCATGGAGCATGAAATATTGTGACATATTCTAGTATGATGTAGTCCACGGAGCCAAGTAACTGAAGATTCAAGGCCAGGGTGTTGGAATTGCTATGGATGACAGGAAGTGTCCAGTTGCGTAAGTGAAATTGGTAGACTCCACTGTCCAAGACTGACTCTGAAACAACAATAAATTTCATGATCACTCAGTGTCGCTGGGAGATCCCAGCTGTGGACACCTTAGAGGGCACCTAGAGCAAGCTTCTTCCCTCAAGCATGAGCTGAGGTAGCTCCGGTCCCGAGAGAAGTGGTAGCCAAGCCATGCCTTGTGCTGGGACCCCCCCCCTCTCTCTCCCTCCC
>PVIC010058316.1:0-10415 GCA_004025085.1 Thryonomys swinderianus | reverse complement strand
AAAATAAAATAATCTCTTTACGTTATGATATATAATATTGAATCCATCTTCTGAGGATTTTTTAAAGCAATTTACTGTCACATATTCACAGGGATCAATAATTAAGATGTGAGCATGTTTGAAGGGCTGTTCTTGCTACCAGTGGAAATGTAATTTTTCAATTTTATTTGTATGCACCATGCACAGTGGCTGGACTATTCGTAGTCTTGTACACTGCAAGGTAGGTTACAGTTTCTTGAAAAAAAAAATCTTTTGACTTCATACAATATTAGTTTCGGTATGATCAGATTGCTAAATGGAAACTGATACTTTTAGGGTAATTCTTTGGAATATTTGCCATATTTCTTTTTAACTTCTGGGACCCCTTTTGAGTATTTTGGAGTCAGACAGCTATTTCTTTCTTGTGGGGGGGGGGGGTCCAACAGAAGGTATTTACTTTATTTCTTTGGCAAACTGATTTGCATTCATGGCCAATGACATAGTAATATTCCATAGTCTTAATCATGACTTGTCTTTTAAATAAAATGGAATCTGTAGTGATGTTAATACACTTTAATTTCTGATCATGATATAACATATAATTATCAATTGCTAACATATTTAATCTAATTATTAAAGTGATAAGGAATCCAGATCTAAATATATTAAAAATTGTTGAATATTGACTCTATCTCTCCCATATGACCTATCATCTTTCTTGAGTACTTTGCCATGTGAAAGAGCAAAGGAGATGTTTCTCAAGCTGCTCAGTGAATGCCAGAAAATACACACAGTACCAAAGCTTGTACTCTACACATGTGACTATCTATGGTAAACTTTAATGCATACATCATTTATTAAAAGTTTAAGATCAATTATTTATTAACAATAATAAAATAATTAGTTCATTAAAATATAGTGCAACAAAATTTTCAGCACCCTACTCCTGGACTTTGAGGCCATTGTTAAATAAAATAAGGATTCGTTGAGTACTCATTGCTACAGCAGGAGAGTTGAGCTGTTAACTTGGTAGCTATGACCTAAGTTAAGTACTGTCCTGTAAACTGGGAATGGTGCTTCAGGCTTGTGTCCTTCATTCCCTGGGAAGCAGTGGCACTAGGATGGCAAATTTATACCCAGCCTGGTGAGTTTAGGAAACTGAAGCAATTCAGCAAGACCCATAAGTCAAAAAAATAAATAAATAAAATGATCTGGAAATGTAGCTTAGCGTGAAGGCACTTGGATCAATCTCTGGTACCTCAAAAAAGTATCTCCCTGTGTGTTTACACACATACATAAGCATATGCATATTTGAAAGAAAAAACACACCTTTAAGAGTGGTTAATGATAAAAAAATCTGGTGTTTTGTTATATAGATTCAAAGATTATTTTAAGATATTTGAAACTATATCATGATCCTAATTGAGATTTAAAACACTAAAAAAATGAAAGAATTTAAAAATGTTGCATTGACTGGGAAAAAGGACTGGGAAGAAAAAATAAAACCTGTCATGAATATAATGTTTTCTTTCTCCTACATTTAATACATGATATAACTGGGGACATTATTCAAATTTTCTTTCTCAAGATTTTTCATGGAGTAACTAAAATTGGAATGAATCAGTTTACACAAATAAATGCGTTTCCAAACACCACTCCATGGTCCATAAAGCTTCTGTTTTACTTTCTGAAGGGTGTTTCTTCAGAAAACAGAGAGCTCAAAGCACAGAGTGACTGTACCCTGGACAACGCTACCGCATAGACAGACTTACAGCCTATACATGGGGCCTCTTGGGACAGTTGGATTTTAAAGCTTTTTCCAATGCTTAAAACACTAAAGAAAATGATTAGCTACTGCATCTTAATTCTTTTGCTTGTTATAAATATGGTCAACAAAATCCAGAACAGAAAAATTACTCCTCTGAGTTTACATATTAAATCCAGGGAAGCCATACTTGAAGCAGGTCTCTTAACTACTAATTTGACATTCTTTTCACACAGACATAGTACGTCATTTTCACCTGCAAGTCTTTGAGTATTTTATTTCTTTTTATAAGTGATTCCATTAATCCCAGATGATTGACTATGCTCTTAGGGATTTCCAGATTGACTTTTTATCTTTGAAGCTCATTAGTTCAGAGAAACAATATGCTTGATTGATTCTTTTTTCTATCCTAATATTTCTGGATGATTCTTTGATTTCCTCATACTGACTTTTGTTTTTAAATAACTTGGTAAAAATCCAATTCACTCCTTGACCAGATATATTTTATAATTTAAATACCATACAGACAATTACAAAACCCTTGCCTATATCTGATTAAAAAACACGATAATCCACTAAAACAAAAGTCAGAAAAATACAGCATTCATTTAATGATTTTGAGTTGTAGAAAGGAACATAGAAAAGTACAACTTCATATGAATATGTTTGCAACAGTTTTTTTGATCGCACTGAGTGAGTTTGTCTCCATTTATGTGCTGTATAACATCCTATCAATAGTTTTTAAAATGCCAAAGTAAAAAAATATGTTTAACAAATATGTCTGTGTTCATAAATGACCATGTTTGGCTTAACAGGAATTGACAACAGCATAGTCTCATATAGTGTTTCTAGGTAGTTATGACTCTTTGGAACATTTTGAAAGCCTTCTGCTTCTCATCCCCTGAATTCATTTTGCAATGTTTTCACTACTGCATTTCTTTGCCTTGTACTATAATCCCTGCCAGGCAGATAATTTGCAACTTCCATTATTTCCTGAGTTTCCATCTGGGTTGTGCAGGTAGAAGTATGTTCTATTTTCTACAAAACAAATAAAGTATACATTATAACTACTTATAGAGTGGTAGAGCAACAAGAAACTAGTAATCTTAGTCCTTATTGTGGTCCGCTCCATTGATTTGTGTCTTTCTAGTATTTTTTGAAGTCATGGGAGGCCAGTAATCCTCCCTATTTTAGCACCAACTGTTGTGAATGATTTTCTTAGGGCTTTTCCTTTGATTTAAGGAAAGGAGCCTATTACATTTTCTTTAATCAGTAGGATGAAGAAAGGAGAGTGTAGCTTCTGTTAAAAAATATATCATCCATTTCAGAAAGGGTGTCTTTATTCTTGTGTATATACACTGGTTAGGTGGAGGTAAATTGGCTATTCAGATTTTGTTAAAAATGAGACCCCTCACAAGTATAGGGAGATTGTTTTCTCCATATGTTGATGCCTTGAGCGTGGGATGCATATTATTTGCCTTTAGTTGTGGTCCTTTACTATCAGCTCTTGGAAAAGAAGAAAACAAAAACAAAAATGTTCCTTCGTGAAAAGGGCTGTGTGATTTGCAACAGTTTTGGCTGATGTTTCCTTGACAGTGTTTCATAGTGCCTTGTTGCATTCATAGATTGCACTCATAGGTTTTGAAAACTCTGTATTTCTAAATGTACCCATTATCTATTTTCAATGTTCAATGTTCTCTTGGATTTTTAGAGTGGAAAAATAATCAATAAACATTTTCTTAGAGATTAATTCTCAAACAAATATACAGTTATGAAATTTATGATAATCTAATAAAATTTAATTGGATTAAAATAAATATATTCATATATGTTTATATAGCTCGTATATGTATGACACTTATGTCAATCTCATTTCAGTTGCACATTTTACACAGTTAATGAGCAATTGCTTGAATACTTCTTTTTTAATAAACTGAGTTAATTGGTACATTTTAGAAATATATTATGATCATAATCCTCATTGGTATGTTGTACCTGTACAGGGGGATCTTGATGGAAACAACATTGATATTCCATTTTACTCCAGAAGAAAATGGCCACTATCAAGAAACCGACAATAGCCGGGCGTGGTGGCTCACGCCTGTAATCCCAGCACTCGGGAGGCAGAGACAGGAGGATTGCTGAGTTCGAGGCTTGCCTGGGCTACATAGTGAGCTCAGAGCCAGCCTGAACTACAAAAGCGAGACCCTCTCTCAAAAAAAAAAAAAGAAAAAAAAAAAAGAAACCGACAATAACAAATGCTGCTGGGGTTGTGGGGAGGAAGGAACCAGCCTCCACTTTTGGTGGGAATGTGGACCAGTGTAACCATTATAGAAGTCAGTGGGGAGATTTCCCAAAACTGAGGGTTAGAATTTCCATTTGGCCCCGCTATTTCCCTGTTGGCTATATCCATGAAAGAATTAAAAGCATCACACCACAATGACATATGTGCACCTATGTTTATGGCGGCATAGTTTGAAATAAGTAAATCTTGGAAACATCCCAAATGTCCATCAACCAGAAACTGGATAAAGATGTGCATGTTTTTATATATATATATAAAATGAAGAATTATTCAGCCATAAAAAGGATAAATTAGAGACATTTATAGTTTAATGAATACGACTTGAGGCCGTACTCATAAGTAAAGTACACATAGATGTGTAAATACAAGATCATTCTCTAGTGGGAGAAGATGAATGAGGTCCAAATATATGACAGATAATGTGAAGTAGTAAGAAAATGTTCAAAGGAAAACAGTAACTGGGTTGGGGCAGGGAAAGCAAAAAGGAAGATTAAAAAAAATTGATGTTAAAAAGGAAAAAAATGGGAAAAAAGCATATGTATGTAGGGGTGTTGGGACTTGAATGGAGGATATGGAAATGGGATGTAATATTTCTTTAATTCAAAAACAGACACATTTTCAAAAGGTCAAATGTGATATCAACTCCAAATTTTGAAACTCATTCCTGTCAATAATTCTACGCCTCATTGTGAAACTCTAAGTACGATTCAGATATACTCTAAACTATCACGTAAGTTTTGTTTGTGTGTGAAGAATATTTGTATTTTAGGAACATATAAGGCAGACCATTTTCTTTAAAGAAAAAGTCAGACACACTTCATTTTTGTTCCATTAATTAATGCATATTTCAAAATTTTATTCCATGGACTTACATAAAAAGGAAAAAAATCTTATAATGGTGATTGAAAATTTTTATAGTAATGTGTTTGTGATAAGTCACTTAATAGCTTAGTTTTCACATCCTTGGTTTAAGGATTTGCAGTTAGCATCCTTGGTAAGAATATTATACATATCATGTTCATGAAGACATAGGAAAACCAAAGTTCTCAAGATGCAACTGGTCCTCCCAAGATTTTCTAAATATATTTTTCATTCCATATTGTTTATGGCTAATTTCATGCTATAATAGCAAAGTTGAGGAGATGTGGCCTACCCATTTTAGGCAACAGTGTGTATCTTTGGAGGACAAGTTTCCCTGCTTACAGTTTCTTTATAGTATTGTAATTTTCCTCATTTTATAAAAAAGATAAATGAATCCCTGAGACATGAACATATATGTATTTTAGAACACAAATTTAAAAGTTAAAAACTACATTTATTATACAAATATTTTTTATTTCAAAAAAGAAACACATGGAGATCAGTACAAAGGGTTGGAGGAAGACAGTAGAGAAAACATCAGATTTACTAGAAGCAAGGAGCACTGACAATTGTAAAATCCTACACCATTTACTTTCGATGATATATTATGTAAATGGAAAAGGCCCAGAAAATAGGATTAAAGAGAAGGTGGGAATATACTGCAAATAAAGGTCTCTCTTACTAAAATAGTGTGTTTGATCTAGATATACTTTGTTAATCTAAAGTCGTTACAAAAAGAGTTGAATTAAGCTTCTCTTGATGGTTACAGAAGAGATATTAGACAGAAAAGATTAAAGCAGCAGTAGCGATTGTGGTAAGAAGGGATTTTCTGCATGAACGAAAAATAATAAAAATAACACGGCTGGTCGCTGGTTTAAATGACAGATTGAATAGCTCTGCTTCATGCTATGGTAAATACTGCACTATGAAAACAACTCAAAAGGAATTACAATTAAAGATTTTGAGAGAAAAGGTCAATTTTCTTTTAGAAGAGTTGGCTTTAATTGTCCATTAATGTTTAAAGGAAGTACTTTTTAGCTAACACAGAAGGAAACTACAGAACTGTAGTTTCTAAAACTGTTTTTAACTATATATCTAGACATTAGATATCTATTGGTGTGGTAGTTATGACAAGACTGAAAAAGAGCCAGTATTCTTTGGTAAGGAGTATGATATTGTTTCCATTTTGACAAATTAGAATATTCTAACAATCTTTTAGATTCATATTTACTGTGCAAGTTGTTGAAGTTATCAGTGTCTTATTTCCTGGGTTTTCTTACTTTTAAAAACAAAGTAAAACACTTGTAAGGGTTGAAGGGGTCATGACAAGACTTTATAATTATGATAAAATCAAAGTGGTTAGAAAACATTCAAAGTACTGGACAAGCACACATAAAAACTTCTACAGTAATGGTGAAGGAGGAGAAAGTAGAAGACTATGAAGAAAATCAGGACATCAAAGTATAAAGACCAACCAATAAAGAAATATGAAGATGAAGTATTAAAAATAGCATTCCACAGGCATTTTACAAATGTTTATTAATGTCTTTCTCCCAATTCTGAGATCAAAATTACTTATCAAATGATTCAGAACTTAGCTTTTGTCTGAAGGATAGTCTGCACCAACTGGTATTTTATAAAATTTTTCATCTCACTAAATCCTAGCAGATGTAATTAAAATCTGTTACACAATTTGTACATTAGCTTTCTTTTCTATGCTTCCCAAACTGAACAAATTAACCGCTTCAGAAAAACGTCAATGCCATAGGCACTCATACCCTCTTACCATAAGTACTCATCGTGATCCCACCAGATGTTCACCCAATGCACTGAAGGAAAATATTAACCTCAGAAATTTTATTTCTTATTTCTACTAGTTTTGGTGTTGAAATACTAAAGGCATTGAAAAGAGAAACAGATAATATAAAGAGAATTTGTTAGTCACATACATTTTTAGAAAACCAACTTTTTCCTCTCTTTCAATTCTATATATTAAAAGTAAATAACCTTGACATTATGAATAACATTGACACAGATATATTTTATACGTTTTCAAAATTGTACCCAGCACACTGAAAGAAGCACCAATAAGGGGTCACATTTATGAAACGAACTTTGTGTATCTCCCACTGCCTTGTAAGATTTATGCAGGAGGAGGGATAATCTCCCTCCATGGAATGACTCAGGTAGGTAAGGCGACCATCAAGCTTGCGGGTCTATGAAAGTGGCTTTGTTTTGCATAAGGGTTATTTTCTTTCCTCCCAGCCTCATCCAGTTATTAACTACACTGCAATTAAGAATGAATGTGTCTTTTTCTCCTCTAAGTTATTTAGTAACCAGTTGGAATAAAACGACAGACTGACTTGGTTTGGGCAAAGGTGAAAAGGAGTAGAGTTGACAGCTGGCAGAAAAGTTCTATTTTTTGCCCACCTTGTTTCTGCAAGGACAGGAAGGGGTTTAGTGAAGAGTTTTTCTTTGGCTTATGAATCCTGTCATGGTATCTTCAAGTTTGGCTGTCATCACCAGGAACCCATCAAATGGTATTTTTAACTCCTTATATGAGAAATTCAACTCTGTAAATACTTACTTGTCTTCATCAACTCAGAATAAAGTAAAATTTTTGCTTTTTCCCCATCAGATTCATGAATATATTAAAATCCTTGTTTAAAATAAAATAATACTGATACTCTTTTGAAGAAAGTTCACATCAACAGAATGCAACTTTGCCCAGTAAGGTAAATTTTTCTCCCCATGAGGAGTGAGTTAGACCAGCTTTTCTATCTTATCCTTTCAACTCAAAGACTTATCAAAACCATGTCTCAAACCAAAGGTACAAAAAGTGCCTTCGATGCATCTCAGGGCAAAAGCTCTAGGCTCAATTTCCAATATCACAAAAACAAGCAAATAAATAAAAATCCAGTTGCTAAATAGATAATTTTAAAATATTACTGTGGAGATTAGAACTAGAAGAGAAACAAATGGTAACTATAAACATGATGATCGTAAGTCTAGAATCAATTTCTCAAAATATCAAACTACAATTCTCTTAAATCTTTTCCCTAACTCTAACTTCCGTGTAGTACTTCCTATTAATGCTTAACTTTTAATAGAATAAGACCAGAAGAATAAGTACATCCATCATATAGTTAATTAGTTCTGCTAACTCTGTTGAACTCTGTTCTAGCCTACGTAGAACTGGAAGAGAAACAATACATTGCTAACTTGAGAGACAATGGTCAGCGGGCCCAGCACGGGAATAGGGAAATTCTCCCGGGGCCAGGACATGTTTTCTGGTGGTAACCCAGGGAAGCTCCTTGTTAGAGCAGATCCTCTGGTATATTCGGGGCAGCACCATAAAGTGCAGACCCCCGACTCAGGAGTTACTCCCCAAAACCGCAGGCATAAAAGCCTGGTCCAATTACACCATGCTGAGCCGCTTCCCACATTCTTTTTTGGTACATTTTATATACATCTCACAATCACACATAACAATGGGGAATTTGTACCAGTATATGATACAAGTTAATTCTCATTTTTATCCACATCCCTCCCCACCCGCACCTCCCCACCCCTATATACATGCTTTTTAATTTTCTTTCAGAATTATATTTATCCCTTCCCCTCATTACCTTCCCACACCAGTTTCCTTTGGAAATTCTTAATTTCTAATTCTTCAGACATTTACATCTGGTATGATTCTTGTTCAAGTTCCAATGTGGCTGCATTGGACAAAAAAGAACCAAATTTATTTTAAAAACAGCCTCCTTCCTGGCGAACACAGGATGGACATTTGCGAGTACATGCACTCTTGCAACGAAGTCTCACTCAGGAACAGGGTGAGAAGAAAAGAGGGAGGGTGGAATGGAGGGACCAGAACATGTGTAGTTGCACTGAACACTTTCTTTCTCTTCCTCCTCCTCTCCTTTTCCTAATCCCAGTCCTCCTCATTCTGTTTTTTTTCTTCTTTGCTTACTGTTCCTTTTCTCACCCTCCATAATCTCCTTAATTTTTATCTCATTCTTTTTAGTGGAAAGAACAAAGAATGGAAGTCTAAGTAGTCAGAAGGCAAAGCTTAGAGATTTAAACTGTGAAATACAAAGATCAAATGACATGGACTAAACATTTTCTAGTCTTAAGATTTTCTAGTCTATGGACATATGTGCTCTCTTAAGCTTCTAAGTCCCTCCCCTAGAGTTCACGGTGGCCCTGTTCAGGCCATGTCTTTTAGAACTGGAAGGAATTTTAAATCGGAATTCAATTTCCTGCCCATCAAAAAGCAGCCTACAGAAGGCATTGAACCCTGATGGATTGGTCACATGAAGTCACAGACCTTGAAGAAACATAATTGTGTTACTCTTCATTCATAACTATAAACGTATGATGAATTGGTTTTTTGCTATTTGTTATTTAATTTACTCACAAAAGTAAAAGTTTACTATGGTTGTGATTCTTTAAAATGATGCAGTGATTGCTAAAAAGTACTGAAGGTGCATTTCCAGTCATTTCAATGTGCAGATATTATTATTTTAAACATTTTGCAATAATATTCTGCACAAAATTAAAATAGCACCTTAGGTGCTACATTATTTTTTAAACATTCTGCAATAATAGTCTGTACAATATTAAAGTAGCACCTTAGGTGCATAAACATTTAAATATTTTAATTATAGTTGTAGATTTTCATTTGAGAATACACTGAGAAAAAATACAAGTGTCTATGATTCTACATAACTTAAGTTGTATTATGGACATTATGGGGCTGCAGATTTCATATGTAAAAATATAATAGAGTGAACAGAAATATTGAATCATACTCAAAGTTCACTCAATAACTTTTATTTTTGTATTATTAATAATAATTTACTGTTAATTATACACAATCACTTACTAGTCTAATTTTTTGTTAACAAAAATGGAATATAAATAAACATCTTTTCTAAGTTAAGCAGAGGGGCAAATTCCTATAATCCCAGCAACTTGACAGGCTGAGGCAGGAGGGCTGCAAGTTGGAAGCCAGCCTGGACAAGCTAGTGTGATGCTGTCTCAAAAATTAAGAAAAATGGGCCGGAGGGTTAGCTCAGTGTTTCTGGCACCTGCCTCACAAGCGCAAGGTCCTGAGTTCGATCCCCCGTAACCACATAAAATGCTGGGCATGGAAACTCATGCCCACCAACAATCAATGCCACATACCACAGTGCAGGGTGTGGTGGCTCACGCCTGTAATCCCAGCACTCGGGAGGCAGAGACAGGAGGATTGCTGAGTTTGAGTCTTGCCTGGACTACATAGTGAGCTCAGAGCCAGACTGAACTACAAAGTGAGACCCTGTCTCAAAAAAAAAGATTTAAGTATTATTTAAAGTTACAAAAATAACTCGAGTAGGGGCTGGAGCGTTAGCTCAGTGGTTCCAGCGCCTGCCTCGCAAGCGCAAGGTCCTGTGTTCGATCCCCGGTAACCACATACAATGCTGGGCGTGGAGACACGCCCACCAACAATCAACACCGCAT
>PVIC010058315.1:0-10413 GCA_004025085.1 Thryonomys swinderianus | reverse complement strand
TTTTTTGAGACAGGGTCTCGCTTTGTAGTTCAGGCTGGCTCTGAGCTCACTATGTAGCCCAGGCAAGCCGCCGCAAACTCAGCAATCCTCCTGTCTCTGTCTCTGCCTCCCGAGTGCTGGGATTACAGGCATGAGCCACCACACCCAGCACTGTGGTATGTGGTATTGATGGCTGGTGGGTGTGAGTCTCCACGCCCAGCATTGTATGTGGTTACGGGGGATCAAACTCAGGACCTTGTGCTTGCGAAGCAGGCGCTGGAACCACTGAGCTAACCCTCCAGCCCCTCAAATTAGTTTTTGATGAACAAAGTAAATGAGTTTGGTGTCAGGTGAGTAGTATGGGGCCACCCACTGTAATCTCAGTACTCTTTAGGGCCAAGACAGGAGGATTCATAATCTGAGCTAAGCCTGTAACTAGGCTTAAAATGAGAGGGCTGGTAGCAAAAAAATGTTATTCTATGGCTCAATCCAGTGTAATTGTTTGGGGTTACTGTTGTAGTATATGATAGTAAGTAAAAACTCACAGAACTTTTTTCCTAAAGTACAGGCCAATTAATTTCACTTTATATCACTATGTTCCAAAACACTACACTTCAAAGCTTCCCCACTTCTCAAAATGTTTAGATCCTTTTGTAAATATTCAATTTGAAATTGTTTAGCTGCTTTCACTTTTCTAGATGAACTGAAGTGGGTATTGTGTTGTGTTCTGTTTCAGTTTGTGAAAACCATCTTCTCCCAAGGCCATCTGACTCCGCTGCCTCTCTATGTCTGCCCAGTGCACTGGGCTTATGACTATACTTTGAGAGTGTATCCTGTGCCTGACCTGCTTGTCATTGCAGATAAATACGATCCTTTCACTGTGACCAATACTGAATGCCTCTGCATAAATCCCGTAAGGATGTGGTTAACTATATGTTGTCACTATTTATCAAGAGTATAGTGCATTTTGAGAGATGTAGCTCAGTGGTTCTGGCGCCTGCCTAGCAAGTGCAAGGTCCCTAGTTCGATCCCCCCCCACATACAACAATATCGGGTGTGGTGACTCACATGTTCACCAGCAATCAGTACCACATACCACAGTGCTGGGCGTGGTGGTTCATGCCTGTTATCCTAGCACTCGGGAGGCAGAGGCAGAAGGATTGCTGAGTTCAAGGTTTCCCTGTCTCAAAAAAAAAAAAAAAGAAATTGCTGGGGCCGGAGGGTTAGCTCAGTGGTTCCGGCGCCGGCCTCGCAAGCCCAAGGTCCTGAGTTCGATCCTGGTAACCACATATAATGCTGGGCGTGGAGACATGCCCACCAACAATCAACACCGCATACCACAATGCCGGATGTGGTGGCTCAAGCCTGTCATCCCAGCACTCGGGAGGCAGAGACAGGAGGATTGCTGAGTTCGCGGTGGCTTGCCTGGGCACCATAGTGAGCTCAGGGCCAGCCTGAACTACAAAGGGAGACCTTGTATCAAAAATCAAAAAAAAAGAAATTGCTTCGGAATTTTTGCAGATATATGAAAGTCTTGAAGGTGGAGCATAAATAGTATATATACAATGAAAAACACAATTGACTACGAGAAAACAATTATCTTTACTAGTGAGTCTTTTTTTTTTTGAAACAGGGTCTTGCTTTGTAGTCCAGGCTGGTCCTGAGCTCACTATGGAGCCCAGGCAAACCTCGATCTCAGCAATCCTCCTGTCTCTGCCTCCTGAGTACTGGGATTACAGGCGTGAGCCACCATTTTACTTGTGATTTTTTTAATGTACATGTTTACTTGATTCCTATAAATTTCAGACTGTTTCAACTTGGTCATTTCCAGATAAGCCATGTCTTGTTACTAGTGACTTCTGTGTCCAACACTCATTTTGTCTGGCTTTCTGTAAGACAGGGCTTCTCAGCCTTGGCACTTTTGGTCTCTTGTGAGGGCGGCCCTGCTTCTGCCCACCTGGTCCCTTAAGTATGTTCCAGTGGCGACAGTGAGACTGATTTCCTTATTTAATTCTTAGGGCATTTTCCCATAGCTAATGCTGTGTGTAACTATGCCTTTTTTCTGGACTTTAATGCTTTTGAATCCTGTGAGTGAACCATCATTGCAACTTTTACATTTTTTTTTTTTTAATTGAGACAGGGTCTCGCTTTGTAGTCCAGGCTAGCCCTGAGCTCACTGTGTAGCCCAGGCAAGCCTGGAACTCAGCAATCCTCCTGCCTCTGCTTTCGAGTGCTGGGATTACAGGTGTGAGCCACCACGCCCGGCAACTTACATTTTTTTGGTAAACATGGAACTTGCTTTTGATACCATGTCATTCATTCTTTGTGCTCAGGTAGATAAATGGCTGTTCTGGGCCAAATACCAGTTTAGGGCTGGGGATACCGAGCTGAAGAGATGGGCCTCTGCTCAGTAACCTGATAGTTTCACAGCAGACACTTCTATGTGTGATTACTACTCAGTTGCTTTGGGGGTACACTGGAGGGCTATGGGGTATCAGATCCAGATTTTCATTGGAAGAAAATGCAGGGAGGACTTGAACTTAAAAAAAACGTTATAGTAGCAACTTCTCTATAAGGATCACTTTTAAACCTGCCATATTATTTCATAGTCACATTTTGCAACTTCTAAGTCATTTTATAAAAGTTGAGAAGTCACTTAACAGGCATTTTTCTCCCAAAAGGGCTCTTTTCCAAGAAGTGGATTTTCATTCAAAGTTTTTTACCCTTCCAACAAGATAGTAGAAGACAGGTAAGTATTCCCACAGAAACTGCAGGGCTAGGGCTGGGGATTTAGCTCAAGCAGTACCGCACCAACCTTGGATGCACAAGGGCCTGAGTTCGATCCCTGGTACTGCAAAAAAAAAAAAGAAAGAAACTGCAGGGCTTCTTGGTGTCATAGTGTTAAAGTCACATGATCTATAGTTGTGTGTTGAGATTTTGAAAAATGCCTGATGACTTTAAAAATGGCCAACTGGAAATGTTCTAGACTGAACTTCAGCCCTGTGGTGTGACACAATTGAATACTTGGTGGTGCGTTTGTGTTGAACTTTGGAACTGTTTGATAAGTGAAATCTCAGGCCAGCTGTGCAGCTGGGGTAGTTCTCTTTATAGTGCAGGTGCTGGCCTCAAACTAGCAGCAAAGAAGTCATGCAGAGTTGAGTATGATGCACTGATAGAGAGGGCCTGGGGTGGAGAGGAGATCTTGGGAAAGAAAATGAATACTCATCTGGTGAAAGTGGTTTTCACAAGGTCATCTGTAGGATCACCACATCAAAATACTCCCAGAGTCCTTGTTAAAAGTATTAAGTTTGAGGCTCTTATCGCTCAAAGTCATCAAATGGCTAATTGTAGAACTCAGGAATGTTCTCTTTGGGTTTTTTTGTTTGTTTTTTGTTTTGAGACAGGGTCTTGTTTTGTAGTTCAGTCTGGCCCTGAGCTCACTATGTAGCTCAGGCAAGCCTTGAACTCCAGTCCTACCTCTGCCTCCTGAGTGCTGGGATTATAGGCTTGAGCCACCAAGCCCAGCTTCTTTTCATTTTTTTTAGGGTTTTTAAGCCAATATCTTTCTGGGGTTTTTTGGGTTTTTTTTGAGACAGTGTCTTGCTTTGTAGTTCAGGCTGGCTCTGAGCTCACTATGTAGCCTAGGCAAGCTTCGAACTCAGCAATCCTCCTGTCTCTGCTTCCGGAGTGCTGGGATTACAGGCATGAGCCACCATGCCCGGCTGCCAATATCTTTCTAATTTAGGCTGGCCTTGAATCTGTGTACCCCAGATTGCCCTTGAACTCGAAGTAATCCTCCTGCCTCAGCCTCCCTAATGCTGAGACCACAAGCATGTGCCACCAGGCTTGGCAGGAAAATGGAGTTTTTAACAGTTTATCTTAGATTCATGCACTGAACCATATCCCCAGGGCCCCCCCCTTTAAATTTTTTTTGAGCCAGGGTCTCGCTTTGTAGTTCAGGCTGGCCCTGAGCTCACTATGTAGCCCAGGCAAGCCTTGAACTCAGCAATCCTCCTGTCTCTGCCTCCTGAGTTCACAGGATATATTAATTCTAAAATGTATCTAGAAGTGATTCCATTTCTAAGAATTTTCCTAAATGTATACTTGGGCTTATACAGAAAAATAGGCATGGTTTTTATTACATTGTTTCGCATTGAAAGATAAACAATTTAAATGTACATATATCTAAATATGTCTACTTATTCTGAACTTTTCTAATTTGTTTAAATTACAAAGCCATTGTTTAGTGTGGTAGCACATTCCTATAATCCCAGTACTCTGGTGGCAGAGGTAGGAGGATTGCAAATGAATTCAAGGCCAGTCTGAGCTACATAGAGAAACCCTGTCTCAAAACAAAACAGAAAGATGGGAGAGAAGGGGTATACAGAACATTGTTAGTATCACCTTTTAAATTTGAAACACTTTGTGATTGTCGTATTTTTGGAAGTGTCTATAATTAAATATAAAGGACATATACAATTTAGGTTTCCAAAATGTTTAATTTTGTTTTTTCTATTTTCAGCAAACTTCAAGGCTTCTGATTCTTAAAAACCATCTGAAGAGGGCCAGGGATTTAGCTCAGTGGTTCTGCATCTGCCTTGCAAGCAGAAGGTCCCAAATTCAATCCCTGGTAACCACATACCACACTGCCGGGCTCATGCCTGTAATCCCAGCACTTGAGAGGCAGAGGCAGGAGGATTGCTGGGCTACATAGTGAGTTCAGGGCCACCCTGAACTACAAAGTGAGACCCTGTCTCAAGAAAAAAAAAAAGATCATCTGAAGAAAAAAATTTATATTTTCTGCCTTATTTTATACCTATATAATTTTGCTATTGTTATAATAAAATGATACTCTAAACTGTTCTGCTTAAATTTGTTTTATAAAACTCAATGTTATTAATTATGACAATATACTTTTATAGGAGAATATTCTTTAGTCTTTAAAAATAGGCAGTGCGGGCCAGGGATTTAGCTTAGTGGTCTGGCATCTCCTTGGAAAGCACAAAGTCGTGAGTTTGATCCCCAGTACCACACACCACAATGCTAGGTGTGGTGACTCATGCCTGTTATCCCAGCACTCAGGAGGCAGAGGCAGGAGGATTGCTGTGAATTTGAGGCTAGCCTGGGCTACATAGTGAGTTGAAGCCCAGTCTGCACTACAAAGTGAGACCCTGTCTCAAAAAACTTTTTAAAAAGGCATCTATATATAAAAAAAATTATTCTGCCGGGTGTGGTGGCTCACACCTGTAATCCCAGCACTCGGGAGGTAGAGGCAGGAGGATTGCTGAGTTCGAGGCTTGCCTGTGCTACATAGTGAGTTCAGGGACAGCCTGAACCACAAAGCAAGACCCTGTCTCAAAAAAAAAAATTTTATTCTACGTGTTTGCATTTAACAATTAGTTATTTTTATACTGGTCATATCCTAATATTCACTAGGTGATTTTCAAATTGTTTAAGTCACAGAATTTAACAATAGTGAAAATCTTTATTTCAGGGTATTAGTATGATATTCACTACATCATTAAATTTTGGCCATGGAAACCAAGAACCAGTCCCCATAGTTTTTATGCTTGGAAGACATAATGGCTTTTTTTTTTTTTTTTTTTTTGAGACAGGGTCTTGCTTTGTAGTTCAGGCTGGCGCTGAGCTCACTCTGTAGCCCAGGCAAGCCTCGAATTTGGGAATCCTTCTGTCTCTGCCTCCCGAATTTGGCAATCCTTCAGTCTCTGCCTCCCGAGTGTTGGGATTACAGGCGTGAGCCACCACGCCCAGCGCTGTGGTATGTGGTATTGATGGCTGGTGGGCATGAGTCACCTCGCCCAGCATTGTATGTGGTTACCGGGATCGAACTCAGAACCTTGTGCTTGTGAGGCAGGCACCGGAACCACTGAGCTAAATCTCCGGCCCCGACATAATGCCTTTTTGTGGTAATGCAGTTCGCCTTGCTGGAGACCAAACCAGGGGTCTCAAGGCATGGAAGGCAAGTGCTGTAGCACTGCGGTTAAGCCCAGTCTCCTACAGTTGCCAGTGTTTGAGGATCATGAACAGATTTGTTTTGAATATACACCTGCCATATACCTCGGGCTGACTATGGTTTCTTGAAATATGTTTAAAATTTCATAGTCCTAAGATATTTTGTTCAACTGCAACTTTCGAGAGTCTTGTTCCAGTATATTCTGCACAAAAGTGCGCTTGCTTCGCATCCTTTCAGCGTGATTCTGTTTTGTTCGGGAACCAGAACCATGATACACACTGCTGAGTTGGCCACAGATATCTGCTGGAAGGACTGGTCTGGACATCATGCTGTGGACCTGGATAAAATCATCTTGGAAGAAATATTGGATAAGAGGAAGGGGTGTTTTGGGTGGCTCACATTTTAAAAACAAAGAGGATCAAGGAAAAAGGGACGCAAAATGAGAGCTTCAGGTTCTGTTAACCAAGAAAAAAATGTATTCCAAATGTTGCAGTCAGTTGCCCTGAAGCCTGCCAAAAGATTGTGCCTTTAAGTTGGTGAAAGAAGTCAAGAATTTGATTTTTGGTCCTTTCAAAACTTAAAGGCTAGAGCTGGGACTGTGCACACCTGTAATCCCAATGCTCAAGAGACTAAGGATCAGCGCAAGTTCAAGGCCAGCCTAGCTAGGGTCCTTAGTGACTTCAAAGCCAGCGAGAACTACCCAGTGAGACCCCGTGTGAAAAAAGAAAAAAAAAAAGGCAACTTTAAGCATTAATGGGAAATGGGCAGCTGTATATATATAGAACTCGGAGTTTGGATCTGAAATCTTAAGTTCAGTACTTGGGGGTTTATGCATATATTCACGAAGAGATTCTAGATGACGAAGAGGTGGAACCCTGGCCTCAGAACACTTCTACGACTGAGGGAGACACCTGCAAAGCAGACCGTGAAAAAAGATGGGGTAGGAAAGAAAGCTGCAACAGGTCTTACCACTGTCGTGATGCCACAGCATCCATCGAGTTGTGCTGTTGAGAACAGAAAAATGATCATGGAGTCGACCAGTAATCAATGAAAAAATAACTACCCAGTCAATAAGTACACCCGGGGCTGGAGGCGGCATACTAGTGAGCGCATGCTGCAGGAGAGGCACTGGCTTCCGTCCCCAGTGCGGGGCACAAAGAAAACCCAGGCTCTGCAGTCACTTCAAATGACTACATAAAATCCTGTCATTTTACGACCAAAATCTGCTCTGGCAGCTACTTGTTGAACTTTGAAAAGTCTTCCCAAGTGGCACCGCGCCTCCCGTGCAAGCACAAAGGTCCTAGTTTGACCAGTACCGTCAAACAAAAATAGGAGTCTTTCCAAACTTAAAATCATGCCCTGGTACCAGGTCAGGTGTTCTGTGTTATCTGGATTATAAAGTCCCTGCATTATAAATTCTATTCCCATCACCAGAACTCAGTAATTGTAAACAAGTCTTTGCCATTTTGATAGTTGCACTTTTAAAGAAGCTAAAGGTGTATTTATGGGCAGGTAGTCCATAACTTTCAGCCCAAAGGTGCTAGAAATGACCAAAATACATGGCAGAACATGCAGAAAATGCAAAGGAGGGAAATTAAGATTAAAATGTTGATTTACCAAAATGTAAAAAGGCAGATAACGGCCAGGTTTTGAAGCAGCTTGTGAAAACACTGGCTCTGGGACCCTGGAAACTTCTCCGGTCCCATCTCGCAGCGAAGTGGGGCTGTTTATCTTACACCGTATGAACAGTGAGTAGGCGACAGACAACACGCTGTAAATCACGACACTTACATGGCACAGCAATCGAAGAAACGCGGCAGGTGGACTAGCTGAAGAAACAAAGCTATTCCTAGAATTTCCACCCGGTAGCCGCCCCTCCTCCCGGTGTGGGTGGCGTTCCTATGGCAATGACCACGCGCTGCCAACTGAATCCGCCAGCCGTTGGCCACTCCCACCGACTCCAGGCCAGTCACTGACCCCGAGCGGCAGGCTTCACGCGGAGTGTCCAACCTACCCAGGCTTCGGCTCATCATTCCCGGGCCGAGAGCAAGGATCGCCGGACAACATGGCCACAGCAGTGGGTTCCTCCCCGCTGGAGGACTTGGACCTGAGCAGAGAGGAGGTCCAGCGGCTCACATCTGCTTTCCAGGACCCCGAGTTCCGGCGAATGTTCTCCGAGTATACGAAAGAGATCACGGACCCGGAAAACCGGCGGCGCTACGAGGCGGAGATCACCGCGCTGGAACGGGAGCGCGGAGTGGAGGTTCGCTTCTTACACCCACAGCCCGGCTACGTACTGCGCACCAGCCTCGACGGGGTGCAGCGTTGCTATGTGAACGTGTGTAGCAACGCGTTAGTCGGCGCCCCCAGCTGCCGGCCTTGCCCGGGGCAGGGCAGCCACTGGTTCATACCCTACAGCCTGGCGCCTGCCCGCCAGTACGCGGGGCGCTATGGCTCCCGGTACACCGTCTACGACGTGGTCTTCCACCCAGACACACTCGCGCTGGCCCGGCGCCAAGCGGGCTTCCATCAGACGCTGCAATCCACGGCTGTGGAGGCGGTGGAGAACCACTTCAGCGTCCAGCTGGACCGCAGGAACATCAAGACGCTGAAGATCAGGTACAAAGGGACTCCGGAGGCCGCCGTTCTGCGCAAACCCTTGCCGGGGGGCGGCAAGAACGGGCCCGAGAGGGCTGCGGAGGATCCTCTCCCTGAGTTCCCCTATCCCTACGGCCATCCGGCCCCCGGGATTGCACAGAGCTCCGCCAGTCCGCGGCAGGCACCGCCCTCCCCTCCCGAGGCGGCGGCCCAGCCCGCGCACACCGTGCCCCGCTGCAGCGTGGTGCAGCGCCACCACGTGGACCTGGATGATTACCGCTGCTCCCGGGACTCGGCGCCCAGCCCCGTTCCGCATGAACTGGTGGTCACCATCGACCTGCCGCTGCTGCGTGCAGCGGAGCAGGCGGAGCTGGAGGTGTCGGGAAGGCTGCTGAGCCTCGACTCAAGGACACCCGACTACAGGCTGAGGCTGTCGCTCCCGTACCCGGTGGATGACAGCCGCGGCAAGGCGCAGTTCAACAAGGCGCGGAGACAGCTCGTTGTCACGCTACCTGTGGTACGGCCAGTCACGCGCCTGGAGCCCATCTCCGGGCCGGAGGAGCCTGTCCCGGCGCCGGGAGAGCAGCTCTCAGCGTCAGAAGAGTCCCTGCCGGCGCCGGAAGAGCCTGTCCGGGCGCCGGAAGAGCAGCTCTCAGCGCCAGAAGAGTCCCTGCCGGCGCCGGAAGAGCCTGTCCGGGCGCCGGAAGAGCAGCTCTCAGCGCCAGAAGAGTCCCTGCCGGCACCGGAAGAACCTGTCCCAGCACCGGAAGAGCAGCTCTCAGCACCAGAAGAGTCCCTGCCGGCGCCGGAAGAACCTGTCCCAGCACCGGAAGAGTTCCTCTTAGCGCTGGAAGCGCCTTCAAATGTGCCCGGAAGTGACGAAGTGAGCGCAGCTTTTGGAGCTCAGGAAGAGCTGGTCTCAGAGTCTGTGGAGCGAGTCTTGGGCGCTTTCACGGCCTCGCCATCTGGCCTCCAGAACCAGCAACCTTGCGGAGCCTGGAGCCCAACTGGGGACGTAGGGGAGGGCTCCCCTTTTGCTGCGACCCGGAGTGTCGCTTGGGAATCTCCGGCCGCCAGCGAGCGTGAGGGCGAGTGCGGAGATCCCAGCGACGACTCGGAGGGCGCGGGCGGCCAGCCCTGGGACCCCGCCATGCGAGCCTTGGCGGCTGAGAACCGGGAACCTTTGTGTCCTCCCCTGCGGTGCAGTCAGGACGAAGACTCCCTGACTGTACTGGTTCAAGTGCCCGGGATACAGCCACAGAGCTTTCAAGGAGAGCTGAACCCCCCGCGGTACACACTGAACTTCTCCACACCAGACTCAGCTTATTCCCTGCGCTTGCAATTTGCTCCGGAGAATAAGTTGAGTACCGAGGAGCCCGAGATCAGCGTTTCTTCGGACAATGCAGTGGTCGTGCTGGCCAAGTCTCCAGGGAGCCGTGGACACTGGCGAGAGTGGTTCTATGATTTAGACAGAGGTTCTTTGGAGGTAATGGTGCTTTCTATTTCTAGAGCTGTAATATTTGGAGTAGTCCATCTCAGTTTTTTTTTTGGAGACAGGGTGCCGCTTTGCAGTTCGGGCTGGCTGTGAGCTCACTTTGTAGCCCAGGCAAGCCTTGAACTCAGCAATCCTCCTGCCTTTGCCTCCTGAGTGCTGGGATGACCGGCGTGAGCCACCATGCCCGGCACTGTGGTATGTGGTATTGATTGCTGGTGGGCGTGAGTCACCAAGCCCAATATCATATCATCGTATGTGGTTACCGGGATCGAACCAGGGACCTTGTGCTTGCGAGGCAGGCGGCGGAACCTCTGAGCTAAATCTCCGGCCCCCATCTCAGTTTTTTTTTTTTTTTTTTTTTCTTTTT
>PVIC010058314.1:0-10413 GCA_004025085.1 Thryonomys swinderianus | reverse complement strand
ACTCAAAAGGCTAAAAGGAGAATTCCCCAGGCCAGCCTGTGCAACAGAGCAAGTTCAGCGTGGATTATGTGGCAAGATTCAGACTCAAAAAATGAAACAAAACAAATCCAAAAGCAGTGATATCTGACCAAACTATCTAATGAGTATGGCATATCCACACATCCACACAGCTCTGTTGCTGTAAGGTTTCTGTAACTCTTAACATTATTGTGATCTCCTTGATTTACCACAAGGACACTACTAAGAGCATTGCATGAATGCCACATGGCCTGTCCCTCAAGTCTCAACCTTAAACTCTTAAAATTAAGAATCCAGGGCCAGAGATTTAGCTCAGTGGTTCCCATGCCTGCCTGGCAAGCGCAAGGTCCTGAGTTTGATCCTGGTAACCACAGACAACAATGCAGGGTGTGGTGGCTCACACCCACCAGCAATCAACCAGCAATCAGCACCACATACCACAGTGCCGGGCCGGGTGGCTCATGCTTGTAATCCTAGCACTCGGGAGGCAGACACAGGAGGATTGTTGAGTTCAAGGTTTGCCTGGGCTACATGGTGAGCTCAGGGCCAGCCTGAGCTACAAAGCAAAACCCTGTCTCAAAAACAAAACAAACAAACAAACAAAAAAATAAGAATCCATTCATGTATTTTCATATGCTACAAAACAAGACAGTCACAGTGTTTTATATATATCATGTGTTTTCACAATCCACTGAATTGTCTTGCCTAATTTGCCTCTTATTTAACAGTAGTATGTGTTTGTGTGACTATGTGTATGTGAAAGACAGAGAGAAGACAGAGGGGGAGACTTCTCTTGAAAGCACGTAAGTTCTGACTAGCCTGCATACCAGTTGTTAGAATTTAAAAATAAAATTTTATACTAGTCCACAGTAAAAGGCAATGAGACATGGAAGTGAATATGGGAAATTCGACTTTGGGGATTAGTATATGGTGTTATTATTTCTGTACTCTTTAAACCTCTGGCACACACATTTTAGTTACTTAACAATTGACATTAGTAGTGGAAAACAGACTCAGGTAACACATGTGAATGTTCCCCCTTTAAGTAGGTTTACTAAATGTTGGCTACCAACACTATATTTCTCCCTTTCTTTCCATGGACAGAATTGAATAATATATGCTTGTCAAATAAATATTTTGGATAAGTGGATGATACTTCAGGGAAAAATATAAAGGGCCTATCAGGCAGAGTTGGGCTGTTCTTGTTAGTGAAAATGGCTCAGAGTTGCAAAGATATCAATGACAGCTCTATTTTCCTGATACATGCAGTGGCAATCCTAGCCATTTTTATTTTCTGTTGTTAAGCATGTGCAGTACTGTCTAGGGTTACTCTATTACTAAATGCAAGCATAGTCCTACTTCCTACCAGGAAAGCATATTGCCACACAAATTAATACAGTATACCCTGCTTTAGAATGTTATAAAATGTACTTTATTAACTGTGAATAACTTATATATTTCAGTTAGATATTAACAATAGCAAGTTGTCTGTAACCTTGAAAAATCAGTGCATTTCATCAAAGCTTACTATGTACCAATTAGGGACAATTGCATAAATAAATAGTATTGCATTTTGATCATTAAATTTTTCTTAAAGTGCTATAATACATTGCTACTACAATCATTTCTACCATGGTAGAAGTGATGCTTTCTGTATTAATAATGACTTGGAATTCATTTTCTATAGTTTCAGTAGACTTAGGAGATCTCTTCTGAAGCCTTTTGTTATGCCACTACCTGCCTTTCTCTTTCTCCTTTTGTTTTGCGCTCTCCTAGGTACTGTTCTAATGTCCTGGGCCTAAGCTTCGCACTTGGTATTTCTGTGCTTGTGCTCAGAGAAAGGAGGAGGAGGCTGTCCTGAGTAAGTAATTTCCTTTTAAATCTATAAGGCAGAAATCACACATCCTTTGTACTTTTATCCCATTGGTGACAACCTCATCAGGCAACCACAGTGAAAACACTGAGCTATAACTTTATAAGATGTCAAGCTTCTTTAGAAACTAGAATTACAGGTGCATATGATATTTGTTAAATAAATAAAAGACATTCATTTTCTGGGCTTATTTTTCTTGCTGCATGCTGAATGTTTTCAAGGAAAATTAGAGAATGATTATTTAAATTCTAAGTGTGGAAATCTGCAATAGTTAAACATTTTAACATTGTATACTAAATGTAATTTGGGATACAAAGCATATTCAAGGTAGGTTTAATGCAAACTAGATTTCCTATCATACACCAGGACTTTATTTATTTTATTTTTTTTAGCCTTCAACAAAATATATTGCACACGAAATTTTCTGTATCTCTCATGCAGTTTATCATATATTCCTGGCTCCTGTAATTTTTTATATATATATATATATATATATATATATATATATGCCTTATTCCTTATCTAAGTGATGAACAAGTTGGCAAGCATGGATGCAACTTATGCTTTTTTTCCCCACACAGTACATTAATACTTTCAAGGCTTAAGTATGTGAGAGAACCTGAAAATAACTTTTCAAATATCCTACCCTATTTTTAAGTTATATACTCTCTCCTAGCATGTCTTATGAAAACACACACACACACACACACACACACTCACAGGTTTCTATTTAGGGAAACAAATCCCCAAGAGTCCAAAATATTAATAAAAGTTAACACGGTGAAACAAAATAAGTGAAAATATCTTTGAGCAGATGCTTTCCATCTACAAATGTTTAAAATGTAGTGACAATTATCCTGCAGAGTCTATAAATCTCTTCAAATGAGATCAAGTGTCATCAAATGAAATCAAGTAAGATAAGTGATATCTGGGATACCAGTGATTTTCTTTTTGATTTTTTTTGTAGTTCAGGCTGGCTCTGAGCTCACTACGTAGCCCAGGCAAGCCTAGAACTCAGCAATCCTCCTGTCTCTGCTTCCCTAGTGCTGGGATTACAGGCATGAGCCACCATGCCCGGCAGTCTGGTATGTGGTATTGATTGCTGGTGGGCGTGAGTCTCCACGCCCAGCATTGTGTGTGGTGACTGGGGATCGAACTCAGGACCTTGTGCTTGCGAGGCAGGCGCCGGAACCACTGAACTAACGCTCCGGCCCACCAGTGATATATTTTTTTTTTTGGTTTTTTGAGACAGGGTCTCGCTTTGTAGTTCAGGCTGGCCCTGAGCTCACTATGGTGCCCAGGCAAGCCGCCGTGAACTCAGCAATCCTCCTGTCTCTGCCTCCCGAGTGCTGGGATGACAGGCGTGAGCCACCACGTCCGGCATTGTAGTATGCGGCGTTGATTGTTGATTGTTAACCACTGAGCTAACCCTCCGGCCCCCACCAGTGATATTTTTGATAAATAATAGAAACTAGAGACAATGACTGAAATTTTCACATAATGATAATCACTGATACTATACAATGGTATGCAGAAGCTCTGTTCTTAAAATAAATACCAAAGAGTAAATTCTATTTTCTTTGGAGTATAAGAAACCTGAGACACAGAAAAGTCAAATCACTTCAATAAGGATCTAATTCAGGCATCGACTTTGGTCATTCTAGTGCCAAACTTTGTTGATAACTGCTATATTTATAATTGCTTATAAAATTTAATTTCATTCAAGGAAAAAGGCCCTTCTGTGTGACACACCTCATGTCACAGCACCAATGCTGACTCATCTATGTTAGCACAATTATCCTGTGATGGAAAACTGACATAAACATTTGAAAATTCTCAGGTTTAATATTCTCAGTCCACTCTCTCAGGCCCTTCAAACTCCCAGGCCTTTATTCTGTAGCTTTATTTAAGCAGTAGAGTTTGCTAGAGAAGTCAAAAAAATAAGTTTAAGACTGATAAGTTCATAAAAGCAGTGTGTAACTATAGGATGGGAAGAATAAATTCAGAAAGTAAACAGAATGAGTGAAAATGTGGGCTACTGAACCAACAGAAAAGAGCGAGGAGTTTTGAATTGAGATTTTGGAGAAACTTTACTGCATGAAATCAGGGATAAAAAATAGAGCTATCAGACACATTTGTCCTGTACGGATTTAGACTCAAGTGGAAGGTCTGTACCAGACTGCCCACTTCAAGAGCTCCTTTGCTTTGAAGGATTTCACTTGTCAGAAACAAAAATATTAGGATTAACTAAAATTTGCATAATAAAACAATGACTGTCAGCTACCTACATACTCCAGTGAATGTTTCTTTGTATGAGGAACTAAAACATAGCATATGGGAAATTCTGGCTCTTTATTATTTCAACCAGTTATTTTAGAATAGGCAAGATAGCTCTAGATTAAAGTACCTCTAGATCCTTATATGGCAAAATGTCCTGAAAAAGTGGCACATTCATCTAAGACTTGCCTGAAAACTTGCCTGAAAACTATTGACCTCTCAGTCAATATGCAAAAGAAGTTGTTTTCAAATTTGAATTTCAATCTTATTTCCTCCATATTTCATATTGTCATATTTGATTTGATGTATTATATTGCAATAAATTTCCTGCAGATAATAATAGAAAACTAGAAAGTAATGATTCTGTTAATAAGTGGAAAAATCATCCTTTTCAACATTTGTAGAGAGCTATGTAAAATGCCCATCACTCTGACTGTAACATAACATTCTTAGAATGATCATGGTCCTTAGACCTAAGAAAGAGATCAAATTTTAAGAATATAGTTACTATGGCCTAAAGATTTCCAAAGAAAATATGGCTGCTCAATACAGTAAGTGAAAGAAGCCAGGCACAGAAAGATAAATGCCACATGTTCCCTGTCATTTGTGGGAACAAATAAGCCAACCACAAGAAACAACTGAGTGGTATACTGGTCATCATACTGGTATAAGCGTAGATGAAAAGGGTCAGAAAGAAATTCAGTGGACTTCTGAGAGGGTGGTGGAACAGTAAGCAGTAACAAATCAGCCCTTCCAAGATTTGGAATCCAGACACTGAAAATAACTTGGGAAAGAAAAGAAGGATGGAGGTGTATCCCAAGAAGCCAGGGATGGTTTAACAAGAAAATTGGAGTGACAGAGAAACTGGAAGAAAAAGAAAGGTACAATCTGTCCTTCCTTCTTCCTCACAGTTCACCAGAAATCTTTAGAGACACAATGATACCACGTAACTCCAGAGGCCTTCAAGGAGAAATGCACCAGAGTAACAGAGCAGAGGATGGTGTGTGCTGATGAGTGACTCCGGACCAAGCATCTGCCATATCCTCTCAGTAGCGATTGTCAGGTCAGATGCCATTCTAGGGAGGGCCCTACTGAACCTGTGATTCGGAGAAGCTTCCGGTTGTTTTCATTTCAGAGATCCCAGTATTAAACCCCAACAGTAACTGGATGAAATACATCTATGTCAAACATTCGTGGTCAGGGAGCTGTGTTTAGGCTGGCCAGAAACACCAGAGTGTTACAAACTAAACAACACAGACTCCACTCCTGTGGCCAGAGGACAGATTCACTCTGAATTTTCCTGGGTTTGAAACTCCCAGAACCAGAACCTGACCCCAATCCTACCACTGGCTTGCAAGTGATTGATCAGCAGGGATTGTGCCTTTGAGTGGATACTGCCACAAAACTGTAGACCTCAGGAGATAATGACAGGCTTGAAATCACAGAGATATTTCATTGGTTTTGTGTGTGTGTGTTGAGTATGAATTTTGTTTTTAGTTCGTCTGTTTTTTTTCATTTTGTTCATTTTTCTGCTTTCCTCTCTTCTTCACCAGTTTCCTGAAGCTTGAGTAATCTTCCTTTATCCTTCAGCCTTGCTTCTCATCTCTTTTTCTTATCTTTTTCTGTTTTTCTCTTCTTTTTTCTAAATTTTCTTTCTTTAATTACTTTTGTTTTTAGTTTCTGTATAATTTCTCTGTTTCCTTCCTCTCTTTTTTTTTCATCTTCTATTACTCTCAAGGTTTTTGTTCTAGCTTTACCCGATACTTTGTTTGATCTTTGCCTTGAGCATTGCTTCCTGGCTCCCATGTAGATCCCACAGCCTGGTGGCACACATCATTCACCCCCTCTCCACACCCCCACGCAGGCTTCCCAGCTTCCACCCCCGGCCTTCGGGCCTTCCTGGTGCAGATCCCCACACAGACTTGCATCAGACATTATCGTGGGCTCTAGGCTCCGGCTGGACTCACGGAGGACTTTGCTTCGGGCTCTAGTCCCTCAGCTGGACTTGTGTAGGACACAGTGAGACCTGGGCCCTTGACTGTATTCTTCAGGTTTCCTGTGTAAGGAAAGATCTTTCGCATGTCTCTGAATTTGACTTTTTTGGCTGAATATCACAAAATAATTCCTTAAATTATGGTCCTGTATAAAATCTATTCCCTTGCAAACCCTGACTACAACACCACCAGATCATCTTACGTGGGGCTTCTCTTCAGCCAAAGATTAGGGTTGAGTGGAAAGGCAAAAGGGAGAGTGGAGAGCAGTAGAATTTCAAGGGAGACTCATTAAAAAAGGAATATCTCATTATAGGTCTATGAATTTTGTGTTACTACCTAAAGCCACGAGCATGATACACAATAGGCAAGCTCTCTACCATCGCACCACATACTTCATCCTGTATTGCATATTTTAATTAAACTGTTTCTACTATCAAAAACTTCAGGAAGCATTTGCCCAAGTCTTTGCACTGTTTAAGAGGTGCCGCCCTCAGAAACATTGACGGTGGGTTTTAAAAAGTTTTATGGTATATTATGACAAAACTTTGCTACTTCAAGAAATTTTAGGCATCATTTAAATTGTTTTTCTGCATGTGAGACTGATATTTCTTGTGCAAGCAACATCAGTTTCACAAATGAAAAGATTAGGAGGAAAAAGCGATTTTCCAGATCTTACTCTGTAGTCAAGAATGGAGTTGGGGTTTGTGTTAATATGCCTGATCTCCTCTGTCTGACTCCAAAAGTTACTCTCTCTTCTATGTGCATCTTGTCCTAGGATGATACAGTAGTTCAGGATGGCCTGTTTTGGTGATGGGGGCTTTTTGATGTGCTCACATTAATTTCATTACTTATTTTTCACTAATAGAAAATAAAATCACTAAAAACATAAATCTCACCCTTCCTTCCTTTTATGCTGCTTGCTTGACCTCACTAATTTCTGCTCAGTGTTAATCATGTTTATTTTTGAGGATCGAATGTGGCAGGCCAAAGGCCACTCCTTAGGTAAACTGACAGATCTGGCTGGATTCAAGATGGCTGCCAGCATGACCATTGGAAAACCCTAACTTTATTACAATCTTTTCTTTATACTAAATGACATGGAATCCCGGAGCCATGACAGTTGACAATTGCCACGAAAATAATCAAGAATTGCCAAAAAAGGTGGAAGAATATGTAGAGCCAAAATTCTCAGAAATCCTATGCACACTCTGAGAAGAAAACATGACTGTGGCCCCTTTACTAGCCTATTACTTCCTCTCACGTATTTTACTCTGTATCTGTAACCTGCTAACCCTGGTGGGAGAAATTAATCTACAACTATAATCACTCACTTCTACTCTTGCCAAGTGCCCATTTGGTGCTCAATCTTGTTATTTGATTCACAGTTTGGAGGACAATAAGAAGCAATAGTTTGGGGTCAAAATTGGGAACAGTTCGGGGCCAGAGATTTAAGCTCAGTGATTCCGGCACCTGCTACAAATAGTTTGATTAGGTATGTGTGTTCTCAAGAGCCAAAGCACTGCTTTGCATTGACATAATTTTCTCTATGCACATTTTGAGAACTAGAAACCAGATATATTTCTGTTAGATTTCAGCTCCTCTGACTGTGCCCCTTAGTTCCTCAGACCAAAAAGCCTTTCTATTCTTTCTTACTTTTCTTTGTTAGGGGATCAATTTGATCTTTGCCAGAGCTATATCTATATCATCTATGTCTATATCTATATATTACTTTCCAATTAGAGCTTTTTTCCTGTGATGGGTAAATCTGTGAAAAAAAGTGAAAACTCTCATTGATCCAGAGAAACTCCAATGAATTTCAGCAACATATATATATTGTTTCTACCAGTATTGATGAGCTAATTTATAATTATGAAAAAATGTTTCTTTCTCTTCTTAAAGGTCATATTCTTCCTGGAATAAGTAGAGGACTGCAGAATAATGAATCAAATCTATGCAAATGTTTACATGTAAAGGTCAGTCAAATGAAATACATGTTCTCTTCAGCGAGGGTCTTCCTAGGTCAAAGCTAATAAAATTGACAGGAATTGTGTCACATTCTATGACTAATACTCTCAGGTCTTTAGAAATGTTCTATTTTATTAGAATATTCTGCATCTTCTACAGTGACCAGAGTTAGGATTATCATCCATTAGGCACTCAAATAAAAATGTTCAATGAAGAGTTGCTTAAATGATGAATGAAACATATCACAGTTGACTTCATAATATTTTATTGATATCTTTTTACTATGAAGCCCTTGATGCACTAATTACATAGGATGCTTATACAAATGCTTGATTAAAATAATGCAAGTATTGCATCATTTTGCTTTTTATTATGTGAAATTATCTTTATATATTCCCTAAAGGACAATTTAGTAATTTAATTTATAAACAGTAAGAGATAGGTTCTAGAACAAAGCTGGCTGGTTACAAAGAAAGTAAAAGACCAAGAGCTAATTTGAGCCATAGAGTTAGTGAAGCATAGGCATACAAATCAAACACAGAAAAAAATAAATAAAATTAGGGACCCTTCTTCACTCTTGGTGGGATGGTAGACTTGTACAACCATTGTGGGGATCAATGTGGAGATTTCTCAGAAAACTAGGACTAGAGGTCCCATTTGACCCTGCCATTCCCCCGCTAGCAATATATCCAAAGGAATGAAAAGAATCATACTGTAAAGTCATATGTACACCCATGTTCAGACCAGCTTAGTTTGTGATAGCCCAATCTTGGAAACAACCCAGATGCCCATTAACTAGAAAATGGATAAAGAAGATGTGGGTTTTTATAAAATGGAGTATTATGCTGTCATAAACAATGACAAGTTTCATTTATTTATGTGCAAATGGATACACCTTGAGGACACACTAGAAAGTGGAATAAATAGATCCCAGATATGTAAATACCATATCTTTTCTCTGGTTTGAGGACCTGTAGATAGAAATGAGTTCTAGAATGTATGATAGACTTTGTGAAATAGGAAACATTCAAAGGGAATGTGGTGGGGGAATGTAATGAGGGGAACAAATAAATATGATTTAGAAAGAAAAAGAAATAGCATGTATATAGGGGGTGGGTTCTTGGGAGTGGGTAGGGATATGGGTAAAAATGAGAATTAACTTATGTCATATACTGGTACAAATTCCCCAATGTTGAGTGTGATTGTGAGCTATATAACAAATGTACCAATAAAAAATTCAATTGAGGAGAAAAAAGAAAAAATTAGAATTAGGATAAGACCTATAACTCTCAAGAAAAAGAAAACTGCTTGAATAAATATTCTGAGTTAAATAAAAACCCCTCCCTACTTCTCAGGCTGGACTTCAAAATGATTTAAGAATGCAAAGTGACTGGTTTCTTTTGAACCCGGTGTCCTTTAAACTCAACAACCTGATTTTTCTTTGGATTCTACATTACAAATCCTAACCTCAATTGTTTTTGTTGTTGTTGTTGGTGGTGGTGGTGGTCATTTTTTTACAGTACTGAGGATTAAACTCATAACCTTCATTTGCCAGGCAGGCAGCAGTGCCACTGAGGTACATCCTTGGCTTATAACTGTTTTTTCTAAACCCATAAAACAACTGATAATAGGCAATCATTGGGTAATTAAATAAATTCCTCTTTTCCAGTTATCTACATAAGACCAAAGCAAAGAAAACCCTCTTTGGAGACCCTTCCTGTATACACACCAGGAGCTACTTTTCTTCTTATATATCCAGGAAACATCTCCACTTTAACCCCTTTTATGTCTACAGTTTCATTATTTGACTTAATGAGCCAATGAGTTTGGGTTTACATGGTTTGTATGGAGTTGATGATTTCAGATCTGAAGATTGCAGTGACGTTCATAGGAGCTAAGTGGGGAGTTTTCATTTCTTTCCCTTTTTTCTCTGTTTGCAATATACTACTGGGCCAAGATCACTTACCGGTGAGATTTATACTGCATTTTTGCTAGATAGTCTAGGCATACAGCTATTTGGTCATTTTCCTGGTGTTAGAGTAAATTTTGGATATAATATGCTTCACACAAAAATGCAAGACCCTGGTGGGCCGGAGGGTTAGCTCAGTGGTTCCGGCGCCTGCCTCGCAAGCGCAAGGACCTGAGTTCGATCCCCAGTTACCACATATAATGCTGGGCGTGGTGGCTCACGCCTGTAATCCCAGCACTCGGGAGGCAGAGACAGGAGGATTGCTGAGTTCACGGCGGCTTGCCTGGGCACCATAGTGAGCTCAGGGCCAGCCTGAA
>PVIC010058313.1:0-10414 GCA_004025085.1 Thryonomys swinderianus | reverse complement strand
TTTTTTTTTTTTGAGGAATTTCCATACTGATTTCCACAGTGGTTGCATCATTTTACACTCATACCAACAGTAGAGAAGGGTCCCTTTGTCCCTACAGTGCCACCACCATTTGGCCTTGGTTGTTTTCTTGATAACAGCCATTCTTTCTGAGGCGAGATAGAATCTCATTCAGCATCATTTAAGGGAGGCAAGTCAATGAATTTTTAGCAGTAATTATAAAATTGTTATATGGGCCCAAGATTTAGCTTAGTGGTTCCAGCGCCTGCCTTGCAAGCACAAGGTTCTGAGTTCAATCCGAGTAACCACATACAATGCTAGGCATGGTGACTCACGCCCACGAGCCATCAATACCACATACCACAGTGCAGGGCATGGTAGCTCATGCCTGTAATCCCAGCACTTGGGAGGCAGAGGCAGGAGGATTGCTGAGTTTGAGGCTTGCCTGGGCTACATAGTGAGCTCAGGGCCAGCCTGAACTACAAAGCGAGACCCTGTCTCAAAAAAAAAAAAATTGTAATATGAACTAATTGCCAGTATATAGCTGTGTCAATCTTTCCAAGACTTCGAATATCTCCATTTATGTTTTACGTGGAATCTTGTTTCTGTCAACTTTATGTTCAAATCACTAAAGCCACACAGAAATGTGGTCTATTTTTAAATACTTCACGGAAAGAGATGAGCAGTATCCATCAGTAATCAGGTCCCACGCCTTGCAGAGTTCATTGGAAGGAAGATGTGCTTTTTATATAACCTGAATTCCTACTACTGTAATGTCATTTCCCTTTTATAGATTCTAAATAGAGAACATCTGCTCACCATCTTTCTTTCTTTTACCTTTTGCCAAGTGCCATTAGCGGAACCCTTGCTTCTGATCTTTGTTATTCAAGTCTGACCCTTCGAAAAGCCCCACTTTATTTTGTCTGTGTTGTAGGGCACAGTGGATTCTTTGTTTACTCCAGACTCATTGGACACATCTTTCTTTGTCTTTTGATCTTTATTAATACATGTTTGCAATACACAATGATTATATTCACTATAGGGGATTGGTACATGTACACACACATGCTTTTTTTTTTTTTTTAGTCCAACTGATTTTCAAAACACGTGTGAGCCCAGAGCCATTTTTCTAGCTCAAACAGGACACTCAGAAGTTGGTAACAACCTTAACTCCTCATGGAGGCTGACCTCTATTCATGATCTTCTCCATTCTAGAAGCTGGGAGATCCCTCTGGTCATTGGGCTCCATAAATAGTTCTAGAGGACAACCAGATTTGTTTTGCTGGGCCTGTTCTCCTAGGCTACTTTTTAAAGATATTACCTTTCTCTGGACATCTTTGTGTGACTTCCTAGAAAGATGTGGTTCCTCTGAAAATAATGATAAAATATTTGTGCATGCAGTTTTTTATGCTGCTTTATAGCTTTTGACAGCTTCCCAAGCAGAAATCTAATGTAGTAGAATTTAAAAGCAGCTTGTATTTTAAAGATGTGTACTGAAAGATTTAAAGGTGCAACATCATGCTATTTGTGGTCAAAATGAATAAAATTAAAGAAATAAACAATTTTGTTGACTCCATGTGAATGGGGTTCCCCACTGGACATTTCAGATAACCTGCTGAGCCTTCTTCTGCCTCTTTTCTGTGTGAGTTCTTAGGATTTCCACCCAGTTACCAAGGCCCTGTGGCCCTTGCATATTTTATCAGAAGTTACCTTTCTGGCTTCCTAAACTTGGTTGTCTTTTTCCTCCTGACAGAGACCCTTATTTTTTCACTTGGAAATTCCATCACTCACTGAGGAACCCCGACTTACGTCCAGAGTGTCCTAACCCTGGGAAGTTCATTACTGGCTCCAGATATCCTGGTATCTGTGTCCACTTACCCAGTAAATGTATGTTAGGCTCCCACCTCTAGCACCATGACAGCTTGTACAACTATTTGCCAAATACAAAGATGTGAAATGTGAAAATCTGGGTTTCTCTTTAGTCTTTTCTTCTTATGTCAAGTTGTTCTTGTAATCAGGGAAGAAAGACAAAAAACAGGAATAATTAAGTCCATGGTTAATCATATTCTTAAATTATAAATTTGGGGCCAAACAACTGGAATTGAGGCTACCTTGAAAGTTTGTGACATACAGTTATAATAGTGAAGACTAATGATCATATGGCTACTATGTGGGCTTAAAAATCTCCTTGGAAAAATCAAAATTTAAATGAATATTACTACACAACTCTAATGGAAATACATAGGCTGGCATATAGCACTTGGCCACATTTTAGAAAGCAGCTAACTATAAAAAGTGCTTTTATTTCTTTTTATCCTAGTGAGTTTTTTTTTTTTTGGATTAGGGAGAACAGATTACTTGATTAGGATGTGTACAGGTTGACAGGAATTCATGATTTTCTCCTCTGATCAGGTATAGTCACTTATCTGATGTTTGGATCCACTTTGTTGGGATGTTGGGAAGCAAAGGTGCGAGGTGCCGTTGGACCTGCCAGGCTCTGTTTATAGACAGTGAACCTGAATGGAGACTTGGGGACCAACCGGTGAGGCTTTCACCTGAGCAGATGGGTCCAGCGTTAGTAGGTGATTCAACCTGGTTCATCTGGCTGTCAAGACTGAGTGTAATGCCCAGTTCTTTCGATTCCCTGGTCTGTGTCCCTCAAGTTTTGCCATCTTGCCCCCCGGCCACTGGACTATTTTTTGGGTAGCTGCAGCTCCTTGTTCTTCTTCCAGTAAAAGAGAAATAAAATCAGATATTTTAATGGAAAAATAATATTGCAAGTTCCCCGTTTTGCCCACAGGTGGAAATACATATAGCCTTCCATAACATCTTTCATTTTGATGGCAGGCTTTGGTTATGAAACTATTGCCTTTTCAGCAGTTCCTGTGGCAAATTATCATGTGTGCTTTCACTTTTTACTGAACAAATGATCACGGCTGGTTCCTAAAAAAAATAATCTGGTGTCTTTAGCTAAAATATCTGTTGGAAAAGAACAGTTACTTAAAATTAAAAGCAAAAATGTAAATAAATTACTTTGATTACAGGATTAGACACTGTAAGTTAAGAGCAGCACGAATACCTTCATCTTTGTGAACTAGTGGCAGAAACCGTGAGGCAAGCGATTGCCTGCCGAGCTCTGTCGTTCGTCAGTGCTGACGTCCTGAGCCTTCCTCTTGCACTGACGGAGATTATGCTCTGGTGGCGCAGTCAGTCAGTCAGTGCGCAGTCCGTCAGTGTGCAGTCCGTCAGTGCGCAGTCCGTCAGTGCACAGTCCGTCAGTGTGTAGTCCGTCAGTGCGCAGTCAGTCAGTCAGTGCGCAGTCCGTCAGTGTGCAGTCCGTCAGTGCGCAGTCAGTCAGTCAGTGCGCAGTCAGTCAGTCAGTGCGCAGTCCGTCAGTGCGCAGTCAGTCATTGCGCAGTCAGTCAGTGCGCAGTCAGTCAGTCAGTGTGCAGTCAGTCAGTGTGCAGTCCGTATGGAACTTCTCAATGCGAGTAAGAAAAATGACCACAATGGCACCTGCTTTAACGGTAGCTTAAATAATTTCAGTTCACCTTGTCTCCTCTTACTGTCAGTCAGCACTGTTTATTTCATAGAAAATATACTGTATGTAGGTGTATACTAAAAGATTTATATTGAATTTAAGTATATATACTATGGTACAGTTTATACTGTATTAAGTATACCTAAAAAGTACATAAATGGTGGGCTGGAGAGTTAGCTTAGTGGAGCTATGCCTGCCTTGCAAGCACAAGGTCCTGAGTTCAATCCTTGGGACCAGGCATATAAAATAAAATATAGAAATGGCTTTTAATGGGCAAGATAAAATATTGAGATCTACATTTTGGATTATATTGGAAATTTTGCTTTAGAATACTTTTATGGTAACTATTAATATATAATTGCTTTGAGGGTGGGCTTTTACCTTTTACTTTGTATCCCAGGATCTGATCTATTTCTGTGCATGTTACACATATTGAAGGTGTTGATAGTCAAGACCTGTATTATAGCACTTGCAGTAACAGACATTACATCTGTGTGTAATGTAGGTATTTTTGCTTTCAAAGACTGCACATGAGAAAGGCAGATTCTTGTTTCATAGCCAGCCTTCCACGCAGCCTGACCACTCCATACTGTTTGGGAGTACTTTTTACTTTTAGGCATGCTGTTCCAGGCTGTGAAAGTTCTTCCATCTCTTTTTTGTTACAGATTTACTCATCTGTCAAGACACTTGATTACCATTTCTTTAAAAAAAAAAAAACTTCCACGATTCCTTTCACCAAGATAGATAATTCCTCCCACTTTACTTTTACAATGGGTTTGTGATTTATTTTGGCTCTTACACAATTCCACTTTATTTTACAGTTAGACATTTACATGTTTAGTTTCCTCATTAGGATATAAACTCCTAAAAGGATCTAAATGGAAACAAAGCTATAATAAAAATTAATAAATGTTTATCAAACTGAAATATGCCCAGTTAAAAAAAGTATTTAGAGTGCAGTGAATCTTTTGAGATATATAAATTTTATTATGAACAACATGAATTTAGTTTATTGTTGCAATAAGGGGGTTTTGCAAACAGCTATTCAAGGAATAGTGGGTTTCAGAAAAAAAAAATCCAAAATCAGAAAGATTTTAGGTTCTGGGGTTGGATAAAAGAAGTGGCCATTTTGGATGGAAAAAAGCAAAAGTACAGATGGTACTAAAATTACTCTATAAATTTTATTATACAATGGAAAGAATGTTGAATGACCATACACATTTTACTGTTTTAATAATTAATCAGGGAGTGCAGATTTTTTATTTCATGGAATCAGTATTTGAAGTAGACTTTAATCTGTCTAAAGTTTAACATTTATTTTGAAATTCTCTTAACCACGTACTCTATTAATTGACATTTGGAATGTATGTTTAGATTCCAAAACTCACATTAATCAAAATTTGGAGCTCACACATGCCCTAATACAGGGGAAGAACTTGGCCTGGCCTCGTATACAGTCGGTGGACGGAGGAACCCTGTATTGCCTATGTTCTGACCCTTGTGTCCCTCTGTTGTACCCCGGGAGGGGACTTGGATGCAGTGCGCAGACACTGTGTGTGTGTATATGGTAAATAACCCTGGCCACCCTCTGTAAAAGCAGGACCTAGGTTATCTGAGGGAGGGGTGTGGTCTTCCTGGAAGGAGAGAGACGTGTGTATCGGGGCTTCAGACAGTAGACGCTGATTCCTAGACTGAGCGAGAATCTGGGAGGTGAGTTACTTCACAGGCTGGAGCCAGGTTCAGTTTTCCTGGCACCCCGAGCAGCGGAGTCCTGTCTTCTGGCTGTCGGTGGCAGGCAGAGGTGGCCTGACTCTGGAGCAATGTCAGAGACAATGCTCTGTGCCATGGTGCCTGCCTGCAGTGGCTGCAGCTAGGACAGGTGAGGCGCCAGCGGCCCAGGCACAGAAGGCACCACAGTGGAGTGGCAAGCAGGAGGTGGGCCTGAGGGCAGCCATCGCCGGACAGTGTCTGGGCGGGTTTCCCTTCTCACCCCTCCCCCATGCCTGGAAATCTGGATGGCACATGCGTTTGCCTGGCTGTCCTCCCAAGACAGTTGAGAGCCCTGCCCAGATCTTTTAGTGGAGCATTGGCGCTGGTTTGGATCACTGGCCAAACTGCCTTGCGTTTCTAAACTGAGTTCAGCCAAGCAATATTTACACCCATCATAGCTGCCACTCGTGAAGCCCTCAGATCCCTGCCCACGCACTGCAATGCAGTGCAACTCAGACAGTCAAAGGACTGTCATCCCTGTAAATTATAGCAGAGCATGTGCTTAAAAGTTAAAATTATCTTAATTGAGAGGATATGTGTTTTAATTTTTGGAAATAATAAACACTCAACAGCAGTCAACAGAGGATCAAATTATAGGAACTCAAGACTTTGTAATAAGAACCTTTCTTGAGCTTTGCCTGAGCAGGCCTCACAGTGGTGAAACATTAGAAGTATTGATGGTATGGCAATGAAGAATGTATAACCTAGTTAGTGGCTTTCTTTTGAATTATTGTCATGGGGTAGGGAGTAAATTATCAAGTAATTGTAGACTGTATTTAGTTTTTGAAGGTGTAAATCTGGTCATGGGTAAGGTACCAGAGAAGTTTCTGTGGGGACATGACTCATGGGCAAGAAGGCAGAGATTGGTCACATACATTAAAACTTCAATTGTAGAACACATAGTGGGAAGGGAGACCTCAATTCTGAATAATGTATCTTAGTTTCTACTTTTCAGGGATCCAATTTATAGCTAAGGTTTACAGAGCACTTCATAAGCCTTCTTTGGTACCAAGAACATAGTGTGGGTCATGAAGTTTTTCTTCACGGCATCTCTAGTTGTAGCTAGGGTGGCTATCTCAACAGATGAGAAAGATGCATCTAAGAGATATGGTAACTTGGCCAAAAGCATAAGCTGGAAAGTGGGGAAAGCTGATCTGGGCAAAGGCAGTCAGTCTGATTCCAGGGCTGACCAAACTGTGATGCGATTCTGCCCATTTGTCCTTGTTGATAACTCTGAAGTGAGTTATCCATTCCTTTTGTTACTCCTTAAACTGTGACAGTCTTCCATCATTGTTACAGGAATATGCTCCTCGCCTCTACTTGGGCTCCCAGACATTTCCTTTCAAATCCATACCACAGCAGCTCCCAGAATTACCTTCCAAAAGCATAATCTTGCCCATATCCTTGTTAAAACTGTCTCACTTGTATTAAGAAAAAAATAGGGTTCCTCATGTGGCATAGACTATCCTCTTTATAGTCTGACTTTCCTTCAAAATTTACTTTTTTTGTCCTCATGCCTCTCTCAAGTCTCAGCCATACTCAAATATACAATGATGTCAAAATGTTAGAGGAGTTCTGCAGTTCTTGTATGATGTTATTTTTAAAATACCTTTGGAGTGTTCATGGAGGGAAAAGTTGAGGTAGTAAGACATTAGGCTGAAAGAATAAAACAGATTTCAAAAAATTGAAAAAGAATTGTATGATAGTTTAAGGGGTTTGAAATTTGTGAAGTAGTCTGTGAAGAACTTTGAAAGACTTTTGAACAAGGGATGCCCTCCATCATGGTGGTTTTTAGAAGGTTTAACGTGTACAGGGTAAATCTGATGGTTGATTCTGCGTGTGTAGGTCATGTGAATCACAAGTGCCGTGAGCACTATCTGGAATATACACGTTACAGAATATGTCCAGGAATGAATGATGACATCCTTGCCTTCTCTATGTCTCTGTTTTGATATCCATCTCTCTTTCTCCCTTACAGGAATGTACCCTTTCTCTTCTATCCATTTTTTACTCCTTCCTCTTTGATTATAAAGCATAGTTTTCTCCCATATTATAATCATTGCAATTCATGCTTAATACACATTTCTCAATTTATTGCTACAAGATCAGTTTAGAAGACTTTTTTTTTTACACTTGATCACCTGTAGTCCTCAAAAGAACTCGCAAGATAAGTATCATGACATTCATTTTGCATGCAATTGGTGCCCACATTCACATCTTCATGGAGAGTAGATATCTAGATCCAAAGTCTGGTCCTATTTATAACCTAGCAAGTGAAATATTCACATCATGGTTCCTTCTTTGGTCTCTGATTAAAACATGGAGGCCCATTTCACCATATTAGTCATCTTTCTATAAAACAAAGATAAAGAAGCAGCCAGGTGTGGTGGCACACACCTAGAATCCCAGACTTTGGCAGGTTGAGACAAGAGTGTTGGGTTGAGTGTGGGGCCGGTCTGGTTGACGTAGCAAGTTCAAATCCAGCCTGACCTTGTCTCACAAAAACAGAAAAACAAAACCCAAATCTCCACCACCAACCAAGCAGACAATCCTCCCCAACAACAACAGCAAAGCCAAGGGTAAAGAAATGAGGACCAGATGATGAGTGGGAACAGAATTGTGAAGAGATTTATTTTCACAAGGGAAGTAAAGATGCAAATGCCTTGTGGTCAGAGTACATGAGTGTGAATCAAGGTCATCTACAGGTTCTGGTGGGAGGCGGGATTAACTGCAGAAGTGGAAGCTTTAGTTAGCCTTGGAAGGGAGGAAGGAGCCTTGTTTCTCGTGAGAAGGAAAGAAGTAGAGAAGATAGTGGCACTCTAAGTTAAATTTTCCAACAGGAGAGGCAAGCGGACCATAAGAGATGTTGTCAATAAATTTAGTCCATCTCGACAGTTCCACCTAAAGTTCCATCAGGTTGTTTCAGCATGGAAACTTTGGGGCAGTGGCTAAATATTCCTCACTAGAGAGTCAGGAGGGCTTGGTTCGCTTTGTTATTTGGTGAAGAGCATGGGTTATGAAGTTAAAGTGTTTGAATTTTACTCCTGGTTCCTGCATGACCTTAGGAAGTTATTTAACCTCTTGGTCATTTCATCTTCACTGGTTAGGGGAGCATACACTACCAAACTCGCAGGCTTCAGATGCACATGAAATGATTTACCCAAAGCGCTAGGAACTGCAGCCAGACACACTGCTCTGTGTGCCAGGACCCCAGCACCGTAATTATCTTAAATATTGTTTATTCTTTTCAAATGGTATTTATTTTTACTGGAAGATACGGCTTAGCCATACACCAGAAACGAAGCATGGTTGTTCTTTCCTCCTCTTTCCCAACCTTAGCCATGTGCATGCTGTGAGACATGCATAATTACATCGGCCCTAATTCAACTAACCGTTTGCGAGGAGTAGTGTCTGTGATACTTTAGTTGCTTTATTTTTGATCAGATAATTAAGCAGAATACTCCCCTGAGGTTATCATGGATTAAATAGCTATTTTAATACCTTCATTTGAGCACTGGGAAAAACAACAAAGATAATTCATTTATTTCAGTCATGCTGTAGCCTCCTAAGGAGTTCTGGATTACTTTTCAATTAAGAAAGTTTGCATTCCAAATTGCCATAGAAAATTCGAGTCTATCTACTCCCTGCTTATAGATTAGCTCCTGGACTTTGGCTGTAATACCCAGAGAAAACTTCAGACTTCTGGGGCAACTAAGTAAACAATTTAAGCTTTAGTGATGTACTCACTGCCTAAGAATTGCCACCTTCTTTCAATACGACATGCTGACAATCTAAAACTTAATTATTTTTGTATGTTTTTGCAAGTAGTGATAATGACTGGCATGAAATTTCAGCTGCCACCTTAGGCAGTTCTGGGAAAATAAAAAAATAATCCAGACCGTATATGTCTGCCATGTATATTTCTAGCTTCATTTCCTGAAGGTTTGTTTTAATAAAATCCTTTACTGTTCGCTCAAAGAAAACTTAGGAATTGGCTATCCTTGCTATGAATAGTAAAAAAAAAACCATAGTACAAGTGTGAGGCAAGCCAACTAGTGATTTTCTAAATATTTTCATACATTGTAATAACATCCATTTAACTAGAATCACCTTTGAATTTTTCCACCAAATTACCTACCTGAATGTTTTAAAGTTACTTTAATACTATAGAAACATAGCTTCACTAGAAATAAAATGAGCACATGCAATATGACCAAATATGCCAAGAAAATTGAATGATTACTTAAATGTCAAGAGAAATTACTATGGAGGACTACATGGTCACTAATTAGTCTATTTGTTTCAAGTTGTAGTAGTCATTAAAATATAGAAAGGGAAAACCATCAGATTTAATTAAAAAGTCATAGATTATAAAATGGAGAATGGATTTAAGTTTTAAAATGCATTAAATAGAGTAGTTGTACAAAGTTTTATAGACACTGAAAATCATGAAGTAGAGTATCACTAAAAGTTGTTTTTCATCAATAAAGGTTTATGTAATGACATTTACTAATACTTCTTGCTTTCATTTTAAATTATTTTTCTTTTGAGAAAGTACATTCAAAATAAACTTGCCTTTTTTACAGAGCATTTCTTCCATTTGCACTCTTATTATGATGATTGCCAAATATTTCTAAAATAGTTTAAAATATATTTCACCATTCAACATCTGTTTCTTCTCTAATTTTTTAAAACACAGAAATAGCTGTAGATAAGGGAAACTTCTCTAAAATGCCAGACTTCATTGTGTTAATATAAATTATGACAGCTATCTCTTTAGGCTGAAAACTACTAATTTGTGACATTGAAAAAGTACATGTTAGTGTGTACGTACTGTAGATTGAATGTAGATCTACATTGCCTTTTTTTTAATATTTTAGAGCTAGTAAGGAGCTGTGTCTTAAAAAGTATTACTTAAATTATTTTCGTGGCTAAAACATTGACAACTGAATTATAACAGGTCTACTTTTGGAAGATTAGAGTGTTTATTGATCCTGGAACTTCCCTTTAGTTAGTTCTCCAGAGCCTGTTTTAGTTCAGCACATCAAGGTGCTTGCTGTGTTGCGGTGTTTAAAATTTTGACAGATCTCAGAACAGGTCTCCCTA